>VSDK01005781.1:383560-419313 GCA_009767595.1 Symbiodinium kawagutii
GTTTTCTGGACATTGAACGTCAAAAACTGGGGTAAAATTGCGATTTTGGACCTGCTTCTTGGTACGTTTTGTCTTGGTGCGTTTTGCCTTGGTACGTTTTGCTTTGGTACGTTGTGTCTTGGTTCTTGGTACGTTTTGCTGCGCTATACGTTTTGTCTTGGTACGTTTTGTCTTGGTGCGTTTTGCCTTGTGTCTTGGTACGTTTTGTCTTGGTGCGTTTTGCTCTTGGTACGTTTTACTCTGGTACGTTTTGCTCTGGTACGTTTTGCTTTGGTACGTTTTGCTCTTGGTACGTTTTGCTCTTGGTACGTTTTGCTCTTGGTACGTTTTGCTGTGGTACGTTTTGCTCTGGTGCGTTTTGCTCTTGGTACGTTTGATCTTGGTACGTTTTGCCGTGGTACGTTTGATCTTGGTACGTTTTGCTGTGGTACGTTTGCTCTTGGTACGTTTTGCTGCGGCACATTGTACATTTTGCTTTGGTAGGTTTGATCTTGGTACGTTTTGCCGTGGTACCTTTGATCTTGGTACGTTGCGCTGTGCTATACGTTTTGTCTTGGTACGTTTTGTCTTGGCGCGTTTTGCCTGTGTACGTTTTACTCTGGTACGTTTTACTGTGGTACGTTTTGCTCTGGTACGTTTTGCTGTGGTACGTTTTGCGGTGGTACGTTTTGCTGTTCTACGTTTTGCTCTTGGTACGTTTTGCTCTGGTACGTTTTGCCTTGGTACGTTTTGCTTTGGTACGTTGTGTCTTGGTTCTTGGTACGTTTTGCTGTGGTACGTTTTGTCTTGGTACGTTTTGTCGTGGTGCGATTTGCCTTGGTACGTTTTCCTCTGGTACCTTTTACTGTGGTACGTTTTGCTCTGGTACGTTTTGCTGTGGTACGTTTTGCTCTTGGTACGTTTTGTTCTTGCTACGTTTTGCTGTGGTACGTTTTGCTCTGGTGCGTTTTACTCTTGGTACGTTTGATCTTGGTACGTTTTGCCGTGGTACGTTTCATCTTGGTACGTTTTGCTGTGGTAGGTTTGCTCTTGGTACGTTTTGCTCTGGTCTGTTTGGCTTTGGTAGGTTTGATCTTGGTACGTTTTGCGGTCGTACCTTTTGCTCTTGGTACGTTTTGCTGCGGTACGTTTTGCTCTAGTGCGTTTGTGCCTGGTACGTTTTGCTGTGTGGTACCGTGTACGTTTTGCTCTTGGTACGTTTTGCTCTGGTCTGTTTGGCTTTGGTAGGTTTGATCTTGGTACGTTTTGCGGTGGTACGTTTTGCTCTTGGTACGTTTTGATCTGGTATGTTTTGCCTTGGTACGTTTTGCGGTGGTACGTTTTGCTCTTGGTACGTTTTGATCTGGTACGTTTTGCCTTGGTGCGTTTTGCGGTGGTACGTTTTGCTTTGGTACGTTTTGCTGTGGTACGTTTTGCTTTGGTACGTTTTGCAGTGGTAAATTTTGCTGTGGTACGTTTTGCTCTGGCGCGTTTTGCCTTGGTACGTTTTTGCCTGGTACGTTTTGCGATCTGGGACCTGCGTCCAACAACCCGTCCACAACATTTTCTTCCTTTCAGCCCTGTCATATCGCCAGCATTCTCATCATATTCATCTTTTTCTTCAGCAGCAGCTACATCATCATCATCATCATCATCATCAGCAGCAGCATCATCATCATCATCATCAACGACATCATGAACGACATCATCAACGACATCATCATCATCAGCATCATCATCATCATCATCATCATCATCATCATCATCATCATCCATTTCAAGGATCATGACGTTGGTCTTTTTGAATTAGTATATTGGAGGCTGCTATAACATTGCCTTTCTCGCTCTCGGGCCAACCGTCGTCTAGTTTTACACGGATTGCTTTTCACGGCTTAGACAATCCTCGGGAAAAGAGCCAGTTCCAAAGCCATGAGCAACGAGCAGCATGTGGCTGGTTATAATTCTGTTGCGATTTGTTGCGTACAGTTGTTTGATCATGTTGCTGTTTTGTCATACTTGAGGCTGAGGGCTTATGCTATGTGTTTCTTTGTGTTTTGTTTGAACTAGAACATTGCTGCACCAAGCTCATGTCATGTATATATATTCATAATTACGAGGAAGGAGGTTTGTGAAGTCATGTAATGTCATGTGAAACTACATGCGGAAGCTGCATCATGGCACTGGGACCCATGTCGTTTGATTTTAGTATAACGGGTGACGGTGGTAAGCATGTGGCCAGTGCATACTCTATGACTCTATAAAGGAATAAAACCACTCATGATGGAGTGCATTTGGTGATATGAATTTATGATGAGAAGTATTATGAACGTGCGGAAATCATATGTTCCATCAATGTCGTTCCTTAGCAACTATTGTGATTTCATAATGATCATTTGCTAATGATGTGTCATTGACTAACGGAAAAAAAGTTGTGATGAACCTCGGTAACTAATAGCATCAAGCATTTGGTATTGATCAACTAGACGGTGATGTTTAGAACTTATGATACACATCAAACAACGTTTTCTTGGAAACCAATGTTTATAAGCCAATGTTGATTCTTATCATTGATATTCATTGATTATGTTTGATTATGGGCAATGCTGTAGACAGTAACTCGTGGTTAACCATCGCTTATGACCAGTGGTGCTCAGGCTCCTGGCTGAACGAAAGCGTTTGCCGTTGGAGCAGATTTGTGCGAAGGCGGTGCCGTGGGGGGGAGCCAGGGGTGGCTATGCCTTAGCGGTGCTCCCAGGCATTGAGGACGCACGTGCACATAGATGTGTATGTGCGATGACTTGAGATAGACAAGGAAGAGCCACACAAACGAACAACCAAACAAACTGCTTTGACAGGGAGTCACGCACATTGTCCTGAGAGGAATTGGAACACAACCAACAATAGCAGGAAACGGAACCGATTTGGCCGCATATGGTGACCGTTTGCATAAATGTGTTGCTTGTTGATCAGCCTAATATGTGGTCATGGTTGTTGCCGTGTCCCGCTTTGTCGTAATGGAGGCTGACACAGATGGAAGCTAGAGTGGTTATCGGCCGCGTTTTATGTGTGAGGATGGAAGTGATGCTTGATCAATCTTGATTATAACCGTTAGAGGTATCAGCTAATTCATCTTTGGCTGGTGGTTTCAAGATGATTAGGCCATGTTTGGCTTCTTTTCCGACATAAATGTTTGTGATGATGACTTCCCCTTGACCTTCGCATATAGCGTTTCCAGGGATGAGGCTGGCATCCGCCAGTTGGATCACCTGATGCCATCGGCGCTGTGGCCGTTGTTTTGACTCCAGCGGTTGGTGGTGACTTCGCTGACTCCTACACTAGGACTCCGAATTTCCAACATTTATTTAGTTTGTAGATTTATAGCCTACTACAATTATTTTTTGCCAATTTCTAGGGTTCCCAGAATGAAAGGACTCTTTTCTATCAAGTTATGTGGTTGATTGTTCACCATGCTGTTTTGGAAAAACAGTTCATCGATGGAAAGCACTTCATGTTCCCAGCAACTCGCCTGGCTGGAAACTGCGCTGCAGCCGAATTAGCGATTGGCGACTCTTGGGGATGATCTTTCCTGATGCTCCATTGCAGTACCCCCAAAAATGGTTTACTAAGGGTAGTATAGTGGCTTAATAACCGTTACATTTACTTGGATTTAGTTTATATGCTTTGATACTGTTGTAGGTCAAATCAACTACGGTTTGCACGCCTTGGTTCTTGGTGTGACTAACAAAAGATCTGCAATCATAACTCCCTAGGAATTCTCAGAAGTTGCTGGTAGGGGTTTATGATTTGGCTGGTGGTTTGATTGACATGTCGTATGTTCGCCAACATTTGGGCAGGTTGGTTGATTAACTTATATTTCGGAATGGATTAAATGACCACCGACCAGCTATTCATACACCATCCATCACCCACAAATGGAGCATCAAGAAAGCACAAACCATGAAATCTACCATGAATCACCATGAAATCTATGATGAATCACCATGAAATCTACCATAAATCACTATGAAATCTATTATTCATCATTAAGCATCTCACCAAACCATGAAATCTACCACCATCTACTCTTGGATTTGCCCCATCCCTCGCGCATAGGTCAGACGTTTGGCAGAGGCGGAAGAAAGGCTGGGCGGACTGCTTGCTCGCTGTGCTACACTTGATGATTGCTTAATAGCGGCCAATAACTGGTTGGTGGTTGATAATAGGGTTTCATAGTAGGATATTATATGGGATAATAACAAACAATGACGGTTAAACAACCACTGCTTGGCGGTTTTATTGACATTTGCTCTTTTCCCTAGTACTTGTTAACAAATGGTTGGTTCAAAAGCGTATTTTTCAGAGGGGTTGAAACCACCAACCAGACAAGCATCTCAAAGCCAAACGTTCAAATGAAAAGCACGATTTGCCATTTGAGCTATGGCATTGGAGCTGCAACGCTGCTATGCAAGGGTGACGGAAAAACAAGCAATTGGGCATGCAGCTTTGCATGTTCCAGAGGATGCTACACTCGTTTAGCCACTGCGCCGGGGCAGATGTGGTGTTGGACCTTTTGCAGATGCATCATTCCAGCGCGTCATTGTTCATGGTTGCCCACAATGTAAATGAGCAAGTCGTTGGTTTTATCATACTTGTTGGTTAGCAACCCTTCTTGTGGAACATTGCTATGAATACTCCGAATCATCACAGTGCAATCCATCAAACACTTTCATTGCCAGGACATGCTACAGCATGTTGCTCAACAATGTTGGTGAAATTGACAATTTTGTTTCATTGTCACACATCATCATAAATCACTAGTATCTGTCAGAAACTTAACTTAATCATCATTGACCGCCAGATTGTTGTTTTTCTGATTGTCATCATTACTTTGATTTCTCATCGTTATCAATCACCAGAAACATGAATCTTCGTTGGTTTATGGTGAACAATCATGTTTTTTTGGACGATCAAACCACTATGTTTTCAGTGGTTTAATGATTCACTAGCGAAATTAATTTTGATGATTTGTCTAGGTCAGGGTGTTTAATAATCGATGACTTCATCACATGTGATTTCAGCAGAAATATCAATATAATGATGGGATAACTAACCTTTTGTTGATGGTTATTGACCACTGTATTCCCTATCATTAAGCAAGTGATCATGAAACTTCATTTACTATAATTAAATTAGATATTATCATCCATAAACTCACGTGGTTTCTCATTGCTGGTTGGTTTCCTTCGGCTTCACTCACTGTTGGGCCCATGTCGAGGTCCCGCCCGCCCGTCGCGGCCGCAGCACCCTTTTGTGCCAGCCTCGGTGCAGACAAAACATCCTGGGATGCCGGCGGTGCAAGATGGTGATGGCTAGTGCTGAAACATGATTAATTGAATGATGTTAAACGTGGATGATTAGGATTAGATGGTGATTCAGTAATGTCAAGTGATAGTGAATCGATGATCAACTGATGTTAAGTGATGGTTAAATGGTGGTTAGGTGATGATTATTGATGGGGCGTTGATGGTTATCAATGGTCAATTCATCGGTAAAGATGCCTATTGAATGTCATTGACAGTGGTTAAAGAAAGACTCTTCATTAATGACTACTTATTCATGATGAATTACTTTGCAGACATCCCACCAGGATTATCAAGAATGTTTGATTAGGGTTGACGATTGAGCCCACTGATGATAGTTGATGATAGCTAATGATAGAGACTTAAAGAATGTCAAGATGGCTGTAGAGTAGTAAATGGTGGCTCAAGGTGATTAATGACGCTTAATGATGGTTAAAGAGGCGGGCTTAATAACAGTTGAGGAGGCTGAAGAATCTTTGGTGATGGTTGGTATGGCTAATTATCATTGCAGGTACCATGGCTACAGATGGTCGATGGGTCTCTATGCTTACATACGAGTGGTCAGTAAGTAGTGGTCGATCATAGTGAGCCTGCCAAAGGGTAGCAGCAATGAGCAGCTGATACGCTGTCACTGAACCGACCAAACGTTGGATCCTGTTTTTCGATTCATAACAGTAGCTGCGGATGTTATTGTGGATTTTGACAGTTCTTGTGGCTGCAGAAGTGTGCTGGAAGTGAAGTACAATTTGGTGAAAGACCTGCAATCTATCAGCTCTATCATGCAGAAATTGCGGGTATAAAGCCTTAGTAATTATTCATGATGTAGGAAGCCTCTCTTGCAGACAGGGCTTGCAAATATTGCATCAATGTGGCGATTGCGAGTACACATGCTATCAGTTGCTCATCACGACTGGCAGATTTATTCGAAATGATACCGAAGCCAAGGCCAAATCGCTTCTAGCAACCTATTCATCTCCACAGGGAATATTGAAGCTTTTTACATGTTGGGGATACAAGATCATGATGACGATGATGACGACGATGACGACAATGATGACAATGACGATGACGATGACGATGATGATGACGATGACGATGACGATGATGATGATGATGATGATGATGATGATGATGATGATGATGATGATGATGATGATGATGATGATATTGATGATGCTGATGCTGATGCTGATGATGACGATGATGACGGCGACGATGATGATGACGTTGAATTTGTACTTTGCAAGGGTTCACTTTGCCCAATGGGTACTTTGAATGCTCAAATCAAGAATTCAACTCTGTTTGGCACAAGAGACAACGATTTTACCATTGGTGTATGAGTCATATGAGCGACAACTACTATGAATGAAGCGAGGTGTACCAATATGCTCCTTGAGTGCGAATGCTCGCCAAAATTGTGAGGGCTTTTGGTTTTCTTCCCTGACCCTTGCCAATTCTTACTTTCAGGGGTCACTTGGGACCCGGTTGACGGACTCAGGCAACGATGCTTCAGCAGCGTCACATACTTAGGGTGACAGGAAGTGATGGGTGTGTTGTTTCACTCACCGTACACCAAGGTATGATAGTTTGAAAGGCACCAAGGTAAGATACCTTTTGGCGGTTTCAAAGATTTTTTATTTGTCCCAAATGGTTTTGGAAGGTTGGTTGATGAATATGTTTCAGAGGGGCTGAAAGCACCAACCAGGATAGCTGGGAAGCTTTAAAAACGGAGTGTCAGAATGTTCGAAAGCAAATCAACCGGTGAGTAGCGTGAAAGCATCTTGATCTAACGAGGAGTCACTTCACCACTCAAGCACATGGGTTACAAACGCAAGCGAGAGGAACACTATCGCCAGGTGGCAGCATGATTTGGAAAGATTGGGGATCAGTTGTGAAAACTATTATATGTTATTTGGTCAGTGTATTATTTTGCTTTGATTTCAGTCACGTTGGTTGTTGTCATCACGCAACCAATAGTATGTTGGTATACTGATGTATGCAGGGATTCCTGTATTGTTTCACTTTAGGCCTATAGGTTGCTAAGTGTTGGAATTATATTAATTCATGTTGGTTACTGTTGGATGATGGTCCCAGTCGTCGCAAGCACATGCACCAAGCCCAGCAAATATATTGCAGCAGCATGCAACGGCTGATTGGGTTTCGATCCCGTAGCCCATCGATGATTATTGCTTTAAAATAGTGGTTAGTTAACCATCATTCCATCAAAATGTCTCATGAATAGCTACTTTATACACTGAAATTCACATTGTTTATTATTGTTTCAACTATTCAACCATGACTAATCACCGAGAGATATTGAGAATCGAACAGTTGAATCATGATTGAATATTGTCAATCATGGCTATGTCCGCCCCTATATGAAGGCCATTGCAGCCATTCCCAACCATCATTCACTACCCATTGTTTCACCAGGAGCTTACTATGGATGAAACATGACTTGGACCATTCTCAAGTACTACCATGACCATCATGAACAACTAGAAATTTTCTAGAAACTCACGAGTGATTCACCATGGCTACTAGTTGGTTCTTAGCCATCAGCCATTGTCAAAGACGAATTTGCCATTGTCAAGTCCTCACCACACGAATTAGGCCGTCGAACGAGGAGCCTCGTGGCAGGCCCAAATCTCAGCCTCCCCTGGTGCGGTAATGAACTGCTGGTGCCGCTTGGGGAATTTGGCTGGTGGTTTTAACCATGGTAAATGGTGGTAAACAATAGGGGATAATAATCAACAATAGTGGTTAAACAACTGCTGGTTGGTGGTTTGATGGACATTTGTTGATTTTCCCACTTGTATACCCACTTGTATACACGTGGTTGGCTGACTCATATTTTTCCATAGGGGTTGAAACCGCCAACCAGATAGTGATAAATAGTTGGTGAACACATGGTTAGTAATGGCTAAGTGATGGTCAACAGCGGTACAATGGTGATTGATAATTACTGGTTGGTTCACAATTTTGTGGTTAAATGATGGTCGAACTCGTGGTTGTCCTACGTGATTAATCGATGGATCAAATGGTGACATGATTATGCTTAATCAATCATGATAATCATGGTTTATATGCTACAGCTAACAATGCACAAAATCGTCGTTTAGTGTTATTTACATATTACGGAAAATTGGATCCTGTTTGTGCAAGAGTGAGTTTCAACGGATATCAATGTTACTGATACTGGTTGGCAGTGAATGGTGATGGTGCTATAATTGTCAGAGTCGTAGTGGTTGTCAAACAACTGTAAAAATACTATTCAGGGTCATGCGGAATAAATGCTCCTCACCAAGAACAAAAAGTCATTTCATGATGTGTCATGAACAACGTGACTATAGTTGCATGCGTAAAGCATTTGGCTATAGAACCAATAAGAATGAATAGCGACCTAATGTTACAAATCCATTGAACTTTGTCGGCGGAGACCGTCAGAGCCACTGGACGCTAGGTGGTGTTGCAGATGCGCTGTGATTTCAGTTGGAGATACCAGTCACGGTAAAGCTATCTACAGTCGTGTTCTTTTTTCTCGTATGTGTTGGTTGCCGGTCCGTCAGTTTAAAGAATAGCAATACTACTATCCTATATTGCTTTTTGTCGCGAGTGTTATTGTTGCCACGATTTGCTATGAGAACATACCTCTAGGCCTCTAGGCAAGTAGACAATTATCCTACTATTGGGGAACCCCCTGTGTTCGACCCCTAAGCTATCAACCAGTGACAGAAGCCACTCATAACCATCAGTCCTCACGAGTATTAGCCATGAGAAACCATCAAAACAACTCTTGACCAGATTACTAAAGTAACGATTAGTATATAACCATGAATCACCATTTTGACCCATTCTTAAGCATCAATCATCATCATTTGCCATTCTCAACCAGGACTGGTAGGTGATTCTAAACACTTGTTATTTCTAGACTAGAAATGAATGGTTGGTTGACAAACATATTTCTCATATGAGGTGGTTCAACCACCAACTGGATGAACACTAGGCCCCTTAAGGTGGAGAAGAATTCCTCGATTGAACCAGGTCCTCCGGTGGTACGCGCAGCTCCTCAGAACCGGCTCAACGTGTGACTTGGATGGTCAATGGTGGGACCCTTTGTGGTCATGAACTAGAGATATGAAAGTGATATGATGGGGATCACTTTTTGGATCTAGGGCCCACCATTTCGGGATTTGACTAACAACAACGAATGCTACGGAAATGAAAATGATGATGATGATGATGATGATGATGATGATGATGATGATGATGATGATGATGATGATGATGATGATGATGATGATGATGATGCTGATGCTGATGCTGATGATGATGTTGATGATGCTGATGATGATGATGATGATGATGATGATGATGATGATATTGATGATGCTGATGCTGATGCTGATGCTGATGATGATGATGATGATGATGATGATGATGATGATGATGATGATGATGATGATGCTGATGATGATGATGTTGATGATGATGATGATGATGTTGATGATGCTGATGATGATGATGATGATGATGGTGATGACAAAGGTCATGATAGGGATACATCACCAACATTAATGTGATATGACTACATGTTTGCTTTTCCGATGATGGGGGGTCAATCACTGACAGTGCTGCTGGATGAACAAAAGGATTCATTTGGTTTCGGTCTTGATTCTTGAGGATTGCGGAAACACCTATCGTAATACCCGCAAACTGACGCTGGAAAATCCTTAACAACCACACCTTTAAAAGATTAGTAGATGGAAAAAGTTCGGAAGGATAAAATGACGCGAGGGGCAAATCTGATAGGTAATGGCCAAACTTTGCTCCAGATTGCCTGGTGATGGGTGCCCTGATGTTTTCAAGTGAGTATTTTGAATACTGTACACACACATATATGTATATATATTTTAGATAGATAGATAGATAGGTATATATATATATACATATACAATTGTATTTCTAGATATGTATATATATATATACATATACAATTGTATTTCTAGATATGTATATATATATATATACATACATATTTTGAAAGACTCTACGGATGTGTACATGATATACATTTTGACTTGTACTCGGACATGTACAACGATTGAGATGCATCATTCTGATACATCCTGGCGGAAGATAGAATAGACCCTCAAAATATTAGTCTCCTGTTGGCATATCATTTTGGTGGATCTATGTTAGTTTCCAGAAGGAAGATATATATATATTTATTTATTTATGTATGAAACAATATCCATATTCAGAAAGATATGCACATGGAATGTTAAATGGCATGGATCGGTTTTCTTGAATTTGTTTCTCATATGTATTTCCAGGTGCATCCACAATTAACTACACGCAGCATGGACATAATGTGGAGGCCGTTGGCTGGTTGTTTGGGTGAGTGGATGGGTAGAGGCTAGTCTAAAGCCGAGGGTTTTCTATAGCTTTTTCATTTGCAGTTCATGGACTGCAACAAGTGCCGATCTCAGGGCTGGTTCTACCCTTTGGACAACGGCTGCTGTTTGAAGCGTCACAGTGGGGGAACTCGGTTGGCCAAGCATGAGGAGATCGCTGGACTAATTTCATGAGTGCAGTATTTGCAAGGTGTTTGGTTGATTGCCAGTCTTGGTTGCAGATGTTGGCCAGTCAACCATCATTATTTCTTAATCAAGATCATGGTTGCTGATGGCTAACTAGTCAACCAACATTAAACATTAATTGACTATCAGTAAGGTTGACCACCATCATAAATCATTACTTAACCATGGTCAAATCTTGTTGGGGGGGTTCTGTGATGGAGGTTTCAAGTCCCGAGATGTCCTGAACGCTTTGAATGATCCCTTCACAGTTGTTTGCTCGGTCCAACTCTTGAGCTACCTATTGCTCAGCAGGTCAGGTCCAGTCCACCACGGGCTTAGTGGTGGAGGAAATGTTTGCGTTGAGGAAATTTCTCAAAGGTGCTTCGTCACTCATGAGGATATGAGCTTAGGTAGTGTTCATCGTTGATTCTGGCTCGCTTGATTACTCCTTCCATTGCCTGTGCAATCGCAGAGATTGGACGCGGGGATCACCGGCAGAGTCCGAGAATGACCAATTCTTGATTCTACTACAGCAACGAGTAGATGGCCCTGTCACTCTCCTTGATAGCGGTAGCAGGTTTTCCATGACTGGAATCCCCAAAAACGAAAATGGCCGTGTGCAATGGGAAGAAAAGCACTTTTTTGATTGCACCGAGCACGAGCCTTCCTCGCTGCCAAGCCGGGCGGGGTGACCCGTATGGACAGTGCCATTTTTGTCACCGAACTCCGGCACCGCCTTGCTGTGCCCGAGGCGGTAGATGACCAGTGGTGCCCGCAATGCAACGGCATCCTTGATGTTTTCTCCTTGCATGCAGGTACATGTGTGGCCGGCGGCGAAAAAACACTCCGCCACACTGCTGTCCGTGATGCCTTGTGCAAGTGGGCGGACCGGGCTGGCCTCCAACCAGACAAAGAGCGTGCTGGCCTCCTGCTTCCCCAGCGGCCTGAAGACGTTGGCAACGAACATCGTCGTCCTGCAGACATCTATTTGCCCAGCCTTCACGGCTCCCCTGCTGCGCTTGACTTGGCCATCACGGCCCCCCAGCAGCAGGAGGTTGTCGGACAGGCGGCTGTGACGGCTCTGGCGGCGGCTGCTCAATATGCTGCCAAGAAAGCTTCTCACCTCACCACCGGCCTGGATTCAAACTCAAATACTTAGAGTATTTTTGTCCCAAAGCCAGCTTGCAAGCTCTTGCAAGCCAGGGCCTGGATTCAAGATTCAAGATTTCAGAAAAAATTTCTTGAATCCAAGGCCTGGATTCAAGATTCAAGATTTAAAATTTTAGAAAAAAATCTTGTATCCCAAAATTAGAAGCGTAAAAATAACACAAGGCCCTAGATTCAAGATTTTTTTTAAAAAAATTAAATTTTAAATCTTAAATCCAGGCCTTGTATTCAAGATTTTTTTCTGAAATTTTGAATTTTGAATCCAGCCCTAGCTTGCTGGCTTGCAAGAGCTGTGCCCAACAAGGGGTTCGCTTTGTTCCCCTTGTGGCTGAGTCCACCGGGGCCTGGGACCGTGAAGCCGGTCACATCCTGCTGCAAATTTCCCGGAGTGTGGCAGCCCGAACGGGTGAAGATGCTGGTGTGCTACATGGGGACTTACTCCAGGAACTGCGTGTCCTCATGCGCAGCCACCGTGCACGGGCAGTTTTGCGCCGACGTGCTGAACTTCCTGCCAGACGATGAGGCGCGCATGCACTGCATCCACTAACTCCTGAGCCGGCTCCTTTCCTTTATGTTTGGCTGCTTCTCGGCTTCCTGCCTGAGTCGCTTTTGGCCATAATACAGGGCTGGGTTTTTCCAGGGGTTGCCAGTAGTGCCGTGCTCCCTCTTCCCCTGCCCTGCGGTTTTTTTCGGAGAAATGCCTCCTAGGCTTTTCCTCATTTGGCATTGCGTTTTCGCGCTCTGCTTCGCTCTTTTTCCCGTCCGCGTTGGAGCTAAGGGGCTCCTTCGGCGTCTCCGTTTCACCAGAGTAACACACGAGGTACTTGGTTAAGCACCTTTTATAGACACTCTTGTGAGCCTTAATATTATATTAGTACATGTGCACATGCAAGAATAGATGACGGATGAGCATTTGATTGAGATAGATGAAATCACAATCGAGTATAATCAGCTAATGAGCAAACTGGATTGATACAAATAAGTAAGATTCATAGATAGATACAGACATATAAATGGAATAGATTAAAACTAATTTTGTTTTGGATTATGGCGAACAGTGACCTCTTAATAGCCCGGACTAAATGTGTTGTTGTTTTTGCCTGGAGTAACGAATTAGAAGGGTGGCACGCAATCGACAACATCCCAAGAATGAGAAAGTGGTCTTACCATTTAAATGTGGAGGTGAATGACATCAAAGAACTTGTGTTCACACAGTTTTTTACAGTTATATATTTACTACATTGGTGATTTCTTTGAACATATGTAGAAGACGTTTACACTTGTTTACATACAAGCAAGTATAGATGTAAATGCATGTATTTACTCATCTATAGTATACTTTATATGCATAGATATTCATACCTACTTCTTGTTTAGACATACCTTTGGTCGTTTCTCAAAATAGGCTACCCCCAAATCCTCTAATATTAAATATCTATAGGAATAGACCAATCCTTTTTTTGGGGGTCCCCTTTTTTGAGAACCCATCATATATCCATCTATCCATCCCCTCTATCTAATCTAAACTAATCTAGTCTAATCTAATCTAGTCTAGTCTAATCTAATCCAATCCAATCTAAGCTAGTCTAATCTAATCTAATCTAAACTCATCTAGTCTAATCTAATCTAGTCTAGTCTAATCTAATCCAATCCAATCTAAGCTAGTCTAATCTAATCTAATCTAAGCTAATCTAATCCAATCTAATCTAATCTCATCTAATCTAAGCTTATCTAATCTAATCCAAGCTAGTCTAATCCAATCTAATCTAATCTCATCTCATCTAATCTAGGCTAATCTAATCTAAGCTAGTCTAATCCAATCTCATCTTATTTAATCCAATCTAATCATCTCATCTAATCTTATCCAATCTAATCTATTCTCATCTCATCTCATCTAATCCAATCTAATCTAATCTAATCTAATCTCATTTCATCTCATCTCATCTAATCCAATCCAATCTAATCTCATCTCATCTAATCTCATTTCATCTCATCTCATCTCATCTAATCTCATCTCATCTAATCTTATT
The DNA here is from genome assembly GCA_009767595.1 of Symbiodinium kawagutii. Lineage (NCBI taxonomy): Eukaryota > Dinophyceae > Suessiales > Symbiodiniaceae > Symbiodinium > Symbiodinium kawagutii. The sequence continues at coordinate 397,679 of VSDK01005781.1, forward strand.
TCATCGCATCTAATCAAATCTAATCTAATCTAATCTAATCTATCCATCTATCTTTCTTTCTATCTATATGTAAATATATTTAGTTATTCATATATATATATATTTATATCAATGGTCCCATGGTCCAGCTCCCGACCCAGATACTGACGGCGTGGATGGTGCAGAATCTGAGCCCGGCGCTTAGCAACCTCCAGTAGGTATCATTGTCCAATGATTGACCCACAGCCCCTGCTCAAGTAAACCATGGAAAAGAACGGGAGTTCCGGTGCCAGTGCTGCTACTCTCTTCTACCAACTATGAACCAGTCCTAGCTATGAATCATGGTGAGCAATTTTTAAGTGTCAGCCGTTAAGAACTACTTATCATTAACCATGATATCCCTGCTGACAGAGGAACTATCGACCATGAGTTGTTCTAGTTGTTTGATAGCCGGGCTGGATAACTGGACAGTTTCATTGTTACGGGCTGAACATCCAGGGATCTTTCGGCATCGCCAAATTGATCTTGGGCACGCCGATGGTACTCCTGAAAGCAGCGGTTGTCCATCAAGACACATATATGCATCTATACATACGTACATATATATATATATATATATTTATATATATATATATTTATTTACTTATTTATATATATATATATATATTTATTTATATATGTGTGTACACGTGTATTGTCCCTATTGCTTGTGAATATCGCCTGACTGGGTCGCTTACAGCCATTAACTTGGATTGTTGTTGTGTTTTTGGGAGATGGGTGACTACCATGTACCCCCTCGACATTTATCTTGGCAAGAGATCAACTGAAACCACATAGCTGCTCCGAGCTTATCTTGGCCCCGGGGGGCATCCAAGGGCACCCCAGCCGTGCATCCGGATGTGGGTGCCAGCCTCCAGGTTGCTGATGGACAGCTTTGTCTCCTTTTGCTGGGTGAGCCCGCCGGGGTCGAGATTTTCAGGTATCTTATTTAAGCTTCACGGACAGGGTGACGCCTGCCATTTTAGAGTTGGTTGTTTGGGGGATTAGTACATGATGACTATATCGATTTGCTAAAGGATTAGTATAGATTTGATATAGATCATGGGTTGGAAAAGCCATGTCCAAGTACTGTGTTTCTGGTCCAGCAGGCAGTTGACATCGTGGCAAACTGTTTGCTCAGAAGAACGCAGCCATGTCGTAGGAAGCAGTGAGTGCTCCTAGGGCCTAGGCGTCGCTGCCGCGGCTTGGTACTTTCTTGAGCGAAGTTTCTTGTGCCAACCATAATACCTGTAGCCATCTGAAGAAGACTCAGCAAGAACCCCCCAGTAGTCCCCCAGAACCAAGAGTTTCTTGACTGCGGATGTTCATTTGTGGACATAGATTCATTTGTGGCTGTTCATCTTCCATCATGGATTTGCCTTGGCCAACCCAACAGGGCTACAAAAAAAGAAGGGCGCTTACCTTGGCCGCCAGGGCAAGCCGGACATGAGCAATCGCGACTTCCTCCGTCTTTGTGCCTTGGCTGTAGTCTGGGATGATCATGATCAACTCATGGGTGATTAATGGTAAAATATGGAGGATACTGATACTAGATAATGAGAATTACTGGGAGATATAGTGACTGATGATGATGATGATGATGATGATGATGATGATGATGATGATGATGATGATGATGATGATGATGAACCATGCTTGCCAGGAGAAGTCATACGAAAGATGTTGAAAAGAGAGATTCTCATCGCCGTGTTTCATCTTCATCATTTTCATATCACTTCCATTATTTTCACCGTCATGATCGATTCTGATGCCCGTCACGCCCACAGTGACGTGGTGAGATTCTGTCAGACTGTTCCCTTACCGAGTGTTGTTTTTCCGCTCAGGCCGTGATTGCCATCTGCTGAGCAGCAGGCCACCTCGGATCAAATTTGTGAACCCCGCAAATATGGTAAGTAAGCTTGAAAAGGACATGCCATATGACCTGAAACTCGGGTCTGGATTGTGGTTTACCTATCAAGCAAATGTCATTTCTTGTGTCCATGCTCGGGGATTGCACGGTCGTGTTTGTTTGTGTGTTTTGTAAGTTGGGTATTTTATGTTTGTTGAAACGTCAGGGGACTGCCGTTGCTGAGAGCAGGTGATGGATGGTGATAGTAGCTGCCGTTGCTGAAGTAGGGCACCATGTGTTTTTGCATTACAGACAGGTTGTTTCAAACATTTCTGATTTCCCTACAGTACAAATAAATGGTCGGTTGGTTGACAAGCGTTACTGTACTGTAGACCATCTCTAGAAAAGACACCAAATATCCAAACAAATCCCTAAAACAACATGGGCATCTCTAAAACAATCAAATAAATACCTTTTGGGCAGCCCTGCATATAGCTTCGGCCTGCGCATTGATCATTTTCCAATGGGGGGAAAAGTTGGGGCTCTTGACACAGCATGCCTATGGCCAGTTCATGAGTTTGTGAATGTAACATCAAAAGAAGTATTTGCCTGAGGGTTTTTCACATATCATATACCGTTTTGCCAAGCATTATAAGAACATGTTGGATTCACTAGTGATTTTTGGCATTGCGTCTAACCATTTATATTTGCCAACCAGATGAAGTACGGTTTGTAGTGTTGTGCTGTTGCAAATTTCAAAGGCAAACTCCACTGTGAATCATCTTTGTCACCAGTGTGGAATCCACAGATGATGCAGACCATTTCATGCAGCGGCCCATTTGACGTGGGTCAAAACCCCGTATCCCTGGTTCCCCTATCATTAACCAGCCTGTTTTCCCTATAGCTTTTGTTGGTTACTATCCCCCATGAAATTGCTTGGTGAACTGCTTGACCCAGCTCGCCATGTCGCTGGCTTTGACAACCGATGGATGGCGTGGCGAAACAGTCTATTGGTTGGTTAATATTGACCCATTGTTGGTTAATATTGACCCATTGTTGTTGGTTACTATCCGCAACAGGTTGGGTTTATGTTGGTTAATACCCCCATATTATAACCATCTATGTTGGTTAACATCCCCATTGTTGGTTACTATCCCATAGATGACCATCCCGTGGATGGCTCGGTTGGTTCGTGAACCGCGCGTCGCTTGAGGTTCTCCGCCCTGGACGCTGATCTCCTTTTCACCAAGGTGTCGGTCTGGTCGGCGGGTGGAGGTGTCCATAGCCATGATCGAAACTGTGGAGAGATGGTCATCAACCTGTACAAAGGGATCGTGAAAGATGGGGAAAACCATCCGTTTATACAGGTATTGTTTACCATGTTTACCATGCTTACCAGTTTATATTTGTTTATATATTTGTTTACCATGTTTACCAGTCGATCTGATCAAGAATCATCAGCATTGATCTCGAAAAGACTGGTTGATGATTGTAAGTACATGTTGTATTTTGCTCGTCAGCCAAGGTTTCAACAAGAAAGAATCAAGTCGTCAAGCCTGTGACACCAGTTTTATGATTACAACATTTTCGTGAATCCGTGCGGAAGCAGGGTGTTTGTGCACGAGTAAAATGACATTTCTCAACGCTCGCACGAGCAGGCCCTATCCAAAGTGGTGATCATGCTTTCATTCTTTGGGTGTACGCCGTTATTGGATATTGTTCATTTTTTGTAGGCGAGCCTCGAAGCCCCGAATGACAAACGGGTTCGCACGGTCCCACAAACTGACTGAGGATTATCTCCATTGTACGAATGGCCTGGCAAATCACTGCTGTGTATATGGTGACGTATGTATGCACAAGATCCCGACAGTTGTGGTGGAGGATTCGGCGTTTATCACATGTTTAATGAGAATGGGCAACCTCATAGCAAAATTGTGCATGCAAGAAGCTTTGAAGCTGCCAACTACCCGGCTTGAACTATGATGCCAAGGGTCCAACTCTGCATGACGTCTATTCATGATTATTTGGTCTTGGAGATGAAGGGTGTAAGCAGCAACAACAAGAGAAATGCTTTACAACTGAGAAGCAGCCCGGTGAACTGGGAAAATTGACCAATCAGAGTTGAAGCCATCCTCTTTGCGGCTTGCTGAGCCAAAGGAAGGTTGCATCGGGGGACACAGCCTGAGGTTTTGCAGTCCCAAGACTTGAATTGGTAAGTGCAGTAGGTCAAGATTTGGGATGTACTGCTACCTATGGACAGATATAAGTCTTCACAAGCTCAACTCCCACATTGACATGAACACTTGAACAATTCACAAGCTGTTCGTTGCTGAGTTCTCTTCCGGGCTACGTCACCACCTTTGGTTTCAGAATCATCATTTCAAGCTTCAGCCTTCCTGGGAGCATCCAATAGTTGCAGAACCATTTCCCTTGGCAGACAGTGGGGTTGATCAATGATGGTTGGATTCTCTGGGTATCAGCGATCACTGCAACCACCAAAATCAACCACCAGGCATTTCCTGATGGTTGTAGGTTCAACCATGATCCACTTCTGTGTTCCCACCTCCCAGCGGTAAGACGAGGTCTTGCCAAAGACGCAAAGACGTTTGAAGTTTGAGGATTTTGAGGTGCAGAGAACCCTGGGGACTCATAGAATCACATGGTCCCCATGACCGTTGGTTGATCGGTTGATCAAAAGTTTGCGAAAAACCAACAGTGTGGGGGTACATGGCTGTTCCCAACGAGGCCCTTAGCATGCTAGATTTTTTCTGGAATTGTGATGCTTAGAGTACCACTAGTGAAACTTAGAGTTCTACCAAGGTTGCCGAGAACAGACCAGGATATGTACCAGGAATTACCAGGATATGTACCGGATGAGGATGTGTTCGTTCTATGGTTAGCACTAATAGCTGTGGAAAGGAGGGCCACCTCACATGGGTAGATACAGACTGATGCAGGATCACTCACATATGTGCGCTGGGCGATGGGTTTCGACTGCCTCGCCTTCACGGAATGATCATCAAGAGGTTGTCACAATGGACAGTGCCAGCTTTGCTGCAGATTGTCATGATTGGGGACGACAAATGGCAAATGGGACATTTCGCCATGGGATAGCATAAGAAACAGGAAATCCACTAGCCAATTGTGCTAAAGTCAGGAGATTACTGTGAATATGTGCATTGGCCAATATTGTTGCAATCCCATTGCTGACCAACAGTAGAGTGCAACACAACATCCGTTGCAACTGAAGACTGGAAACAGTGGCACCATTGCAATCTTCACTGGCACCGAGCCCATTTTTACATAGTTGAGGGTACCTCACATTGTGAACATAATACACCCATATGACTTGACATTTCGATCCTCGAATGGCATGTTCAAGGTGGGGTTCCGAGCAGGGCCTTGCGAATGTCGCCCAGGATCCCCAGCAGTTTCGACTGAGAGAATGGGACTGGATATTGAGCGAACTATGGTCATGAGCTGTGGCATATCATGCTTCAATGATTGCTGATGGTTGACAACAGCGAATGACCATGCCATTTTACCCGGTAGTTGGTCCGCCAGTGACGGTGAAAACACTTGTCAGGTACACATAGCTCTCCCCCAAAAAATAAATGCCCAAGTGATTGATGCTGTGTTCAGCTTGATGAGAGAGATCTTTGGCTAATCCCTTGCGGCTAGCGTTGTCCCAGGCCCCCCTTGGTGATTCCCTCAGCATCCCAGGCGCCATGAAACACAACCTGGGGTCCGCGCCAGGTGGCCTTGAGGCTGTTGGCTGAACGCAAGGCTGTGCCAATGAGCTGGGCCTCCCATGGAGCTGGGAGGAGAGCGGCTGTGAATCTTGGAGGATGACCAGCTGCTAAGCAGATCAAGGCTGTGGAAAAACTCTTGGAGGATGATAAGCAGAAAGAAAACATCAGAAAACTATGTTTTATTGAAAAAAAGCAACTCAGACTCTCATTCAAAGGTGAAAGCACGCAATCAAAGTGAAACAATGTGAAATTGGAATGATCATCCAATTTGGAGGGGTCAATATCAACCCTACGGCTGTAGATGTATTTTTTGCCTATCATTTTGCTCGTTTTTGTTTGCGGAATATGTTGCCTTCAAGTTCTATTGCTTATATGTGGATCTTTTTTGACGCTCTCCATTTACATCACCTTCCTGAAGGTTGTTACAGCACTCAAAAGTGCAACAAAGACATTTCATCAATCTGTTTTCACTGCGAAAGATGGTCCCATTTCAGATGGTCCGGACAGACTGCAGCGTGCGATTTCCCGTCTTCACGAGTATCCCCAACAAGATAGGACAAGGCCGCGTCAGTTTCGGAAAGCGGTGTTTTTCAGAGACTTTGCAGGTTGTCCCATGGATGGTGAATGATGGTAAATGATCGTAAAGAATTTGGCATGCAAAATCATCAAGGACCCAATCCTTGGATACGAGGCGCGGTTGGCACTGCTCTGAGGCGCCATTCGTCAGCAAATTGCATTTGCTCATGGTCCTTTTGTTGGGCCGCCAGGATTCGCTCAGGGGGGCTCAGTCATGGAATACCTGGTACATGACAATTTCTTTAGATAGGGAACCTCCAACTTATGGTTGGCTTACAGAAATGAAGGTTTCATACAAAGGATGATAGCTGGGGACCCTACCCCTATGTTGAGAAACCACTCTATCCAAGAACATGAATAGGATCCGAAATGGATAGACAGTTTCTTGCAAGGGCCAGAAAATTAGAGCCATGACAATACAACTGGTGGTTTGTGATCTGTAGCTTTGCACAGCAGGCGAGGTTGGGAGTCTGAAGATCAGTTTCCCAAGCCCCAGCTTTGCAAATGGCTGAAGCGATGAGGTGATCACAGGGATTAAGAGATCAGACCAGGTGTTTTATTTGGACCAAACTTCCCTGAGTAAGTACAATGATGTCATCATGGGTACGACTTGTGCATATTGATTTGTGTGTATGCATGCACATCTCTGAAATCATTCTATAGGTATGGCTCTTTTATGATATCAGAGCCATACCAATATAGATGACCAAGAAACCAATAACGTATACCAATAAGATGTACCAAATAACACACAGCACAACCTCAGGTTCTAGGTACCATCTGGTACTAACCCACCCCGGTCCCCTCTAAAACCCCCCTAACCTGATATATCAATAGAACTTCCACCAAACCTGATGGGCTTCACATCCCAAGCCCTTGGACCAGTGCTGGTGGCGCCCCTCAGCGGCCCGGGCCGCCCCAGCGCCACCGTCAAGTCGTCGTGGTCGTCGTCGAGCTCGCCCAGGTCCAGGCCACTGAAGCGGACGCCATTCGTTTGCATGATGACATCAGCAGCTACACAGGCCATCCATGGCGGATCGGTGGAGGGTGCTGTCAGGTGCTGTCATTGATCAATGATGATCATGAATTGACCGTCATGAATTGACCACCATCATCATGGTGCGATGGTGAATGATCAAGGTGCTTCAGATAGCTAAAGGGCCTTCATTCACAGTCGTTGAGGAAGAACAAAGTGTCTAAAAGTGTCGTGTGAGCATCATTTTGACTTATTATTGGCCATCAATTTGAGCGATTTGTCGACCATCATGAATCATATTGAATCGTAGGTATCCATGTCCAACCATGCCTGTTAAGGGCCTAGGGTTTTACGCCGAATCTCATCGGTCTACCCATGCCGCTGGCCTTTTTGGGATGCAACCAGGGGCCTTCAAACCACCGGATGCAACCAGAAGTTTCATGTTGATCACATGGGATTTATTTGGGATCCTAATCTTATGTTTATGTATCCCATTTTTATATAGTGGATACCACCACGGTATGTTGTATATTGTATATGTGTAACGGGTCATGTCAGTACCAAGCATTGCGGCTTGAGAAGATCTGCGCAGCGCTGCAGGTACCCATGTCTATGGGGGTCCTGAGCGCGGAGACCTGGGCTGATGCTGATGCTCAACATCCAAAGATGCCCTCAAGATCTCCCAATGCTTGAGGTTTTGGAGTACAACTCAGGTTGTGGCTTGAGTAGCCACAGCAATGTACACCACTGTTGGTTGATCTCCTTGATTTTTTCCTTGATCACACTCACCATGGATTTGTTTCTCTTCGCGGATGTTTGCATCTTTCGAATTTGACATGTGCAAACTCCTTGACTGTTGCTGAAATTTGCATGTTTACAGTCTTATAAGGTTGACTTGAATGAAACGTCAAGGAGCCTGGGTTTACCGAGAAAATTGCGCTCTGGCGGATACGAACTAAAATATAATTACAAGATAGATCTTAGTCGCTTGTCCCCAAAAGTGGGTGAATGAACCTGCCGCTGCCGTCGTTTTTCCTCGCTTAATGGCTGTTTATCATCCCACAATTGGACTCCATTGCTGCTCGCAATGTAAACTAGTTCCTATGGGATGTAAATCACCAACCATTTGTGGTAGAATTTGAGGATCTACGGAACTTTTGGGGTCAGCATTTTATTGGAAAAAATGGGATGGCGAACAACATTTGATCAATCTCCACAGATCAATGTGTGATTAATTACTTGTTGGCCACTACTAATTTTAATTGAGCATAGATTAGTGATCCAATATGGTTGGTGATTGATGAGAGATCAATCATTAATTAAGCACCATTGGAAAGTCATGAACCATTCATTGCACTGCTAAATCAATATCGATAGAGTTAGCAATCACCTTTTATCGCTGCCATTGTGCGGATTGAGCACCATTAGCCATTATATAATTTCCATTGTCAATCAAACATTGACTATCATGATCAAGCATGTTGTTTGTTATTATCGTTGCTCGTTAGTTGCTTCTATCCTACTAGTGTTGCTTGTGGATCATCGTTCGCAACCGCTCAGAACCATCATTTCACCATTAATCACCCCTAGCGATCATTTGATTGGAATCGCCATTGGAATCGGCATTAACCGTTGGTGGATAATCATATAGATCGCCATTAGTGAATCACTATATAATCACTAAACAATGACTATATGACGATATGCATATTATGTATATATATATATATTCAATCATTCTATTATCACTTTTAATCACTGTATAATCACTATATACCGTAATCACGATGTAATCCCTTTGGAAACACCATGTAATCACTATATTATATACTCCCTATACAACCACTCTTAATCACTATACAGAATCACCATGCAATCACCATATACATGGACACTGGACATCCATGGGTTAATACCATATTCCCCCCCATATAAGCATGTACTGTATCATACACTTACTATGTAACCATTGCCATCCATTGCCTTTCATTCTTTTCCTCACCGCTTCATCCAGGTCCGGCGCTTTGGGCTTGGGCACTGTGAAGCTCTGGCCATGAGGCGCCAGGGGGCCAGGTTGAAGCTGTGGTTTACCAATGCTAGGGGTGATGGTTGATGATGGTTGGTGGTGGTTGATGATGGTTGGTGGTGGTTGATGATGGTTCATGGTGGCTGATGATGATTTGACGTTCGAATGGTTGATGCTGGTTGATGATAGTTGGTGATGATGCGGTGATGGTTGGTGCTGATGCTTCAAATTGGCGATTAAAACAGGTTGATCAGTCATGTTTCACTTTAGTATGCTTCAAATTGGTTGTGTAGTGGTTAATGTTGGGTCACCAATGGTTTGCCAATGATTATTGTTATTCGTGGTGAGTCATGGTTGGCTAAATTAGTGGCTCATGATCGTCGCTTAATGGTTGTATAATGGTATAGGTCATTGTAAGTTGCAGGGGTAAGGATGGATGATGTCCACAAGTTGGCATTGTGCTGACCCAGTTTCAAAACGTTCCTTGTCTTTTGGGCATATCTCATTTCGGCATCCCAGACAGTACACGTTACTTCAATATTGTATCAGCAGCTATGACCCCACGATGACAAGCAACACCCCCAGGTGCCACCCAGGTGACGAATTTTTTGACACTGGGAAACTACCCGTGAACTTTCAGGCATTTCAGATATGGTTTCAAAATTGGAAGCCTCCACCAACCCAAGTTCCAATAGATTTTCCCAGGAAGTGCCTGCCACGCATGGACTCCTCAACCTGCAACTTGCCAGGGCATTGCCCAATTCACATTGTGAGTTAAGCGGCTGCGGTGTGCAGTGAGAAGCAACGCAACTCGCAACTCTTGAGCTGAACACCAGCAACGGTGATGCATGGCTCGTTGCATGGCTCTAAGTCTACCAGTATCCGCAATCCAAGTCCTGGATTTATCCAAGTTCTTTGGAGAGGCCACCAACTTGAACCTCCTTGAGTTTGCTTGAACTCACAGGCTTTCAATGGCTGCTATAAAAAGGTTGGCTGAACAGGTTGGCTACTAGACACTTGGTATGTCTTGATCACTGCTTCTCACTGATGCTGCTTGGCTGCCAGTCAGTGTAAATCTGTCGCGTATCAGCTGCATCAATGCAGCTCTGACGCTGTCTTTGGTCCAATTTGCAAAGACAAATGATTTGGACCTCACTTACAGTCTGCTTCTCCTCATCCTAAAATCATGGATATATTGGTTGCCATTGGTTACCATCAGATTTTCCATACAGAATAGCCATCATGACCACCAACCGCAATTGAGCTATGTCAAGAATTCTAAAATTGGCCGGCTAGAGTTGAGATGTCTATCCCAAACTAACATCGATTGATCAACAGCTCCAAGCTTAGGGGTGGGCACTCCTCAGCTACAGGTATTTTAGTAGATCTGGGGTGGCTGCAGAGACCTTCGATCCAACCTCCCTCACAACATACTGTTATCACATGTTATCATTATTGTACCTTGATGTGCTGATCCTCAAGTGTTTGAGCTTGGTATTCGAAACAACGCATGACATCACAGATCATCCTCGAATATCCTCGCATCATTTTCGCACCTAAAACGATCTTTTGAACGGCCGCGACCGCGGGTTCAACCACCGCACCCTGCGCCCTGCTTCGCCTGCCCGTTTGGAGTCAAGCACGCTGCTGGCAGACGCGAGATGCATACGCCATGCCGGCGCCGTAGCGAAAGCTCCATCCGAAGTCCAGAAATGACACGGTGACAAAAATGGCTATGGGTCAAGCACTTAACCAACCAACTAATGGAGGATTTGCCAACAACAATAAGGGAAAACAATGGTTAATGATGGGGAACCAGGGGTACAGGGTTTTGACCCACAGCCAAATCAGAGAGTTCCCCAGAAAAAAAACAAGACATAACAAGCTCCTAAAAGGGGTGCCATCATTTGTGGACGGCCTTGTGTAGCAGTTTGGGTGATTAGCTGCAGGCGTCAAAAATCAGACACTGGTCGTCATGAGCCATCGCAAGCGATCATGGTCATGGGCCACCCTGCGTGCAAGTGTGGTTTTTTCGTTGGTCCGTTCGCCTAGCACACGAACAACCATTCTGATTGGTGAGGCATTTTTTTATTGCTCTCGTACAGATCATGACTGAAATCATGTCTTAACGTAGTTATATTCTGATCAATTGAGGATAGTTGCTGGTCTATCAAATTGATCCGAATAACTACTGTACAAGGATGGCTGAAGCCACACCCCCAGCTCACGAAGCGATCATACATCCAGGGCCCAGTCGGAGAGCCTGGTTCCAAGCCATCACTCATGTCCTTGTGACGGTTGCTGAGCCACCATGACGTGCTGCAGCCAATCACCTCCCCGGGGCCCCCGGGGATCCCCAGCGTCTCTTCGCGATTGTGGATCCAAGGATAGCGAAATGGCGGCCTCTTTATTCCGAAATCAATACAGGTCCATGGGTGCTCACTGTAATTCATGGTCGATCTATGGTTTTATCAGGGAGAAAACATAGTATTATGAATTATGATGGATATGTCAGATTACGCCAGCTACATTTCGGATTATACGGGTTTAGTAAATGGCTATATTCACCCAACCCTGGTTCACTCTACAAAAAGGACACAGTTTGCTAATTTGTGGAGAATCCCAATAGGTGAGCCATCAATGGATCGTTGCAGGAGACCAGTAGCAACTTAAGTGAGGTTTGTGCATCATCAACAAATGACCGGTTTCAGAAACGCAAAAGGAAGCGGATAGATGTTCAGCCATTGATTTCACCAACGATCGATGACTGAAGCCTATGAATGTAATTACAAACCATTCATTAGTGTTCCTTTGGTTTGTTCAGCCAATGAATCTATCCACCGTGTACGAACCGTGAGCTTCTTGGGTTCAGCAACTGCCACGGACGGTGACGAAGCTTGCGAGATGAGCGATGGAAATCCCTCCACGTCTCTGTGGACCTGCAAGTAGGTTGTGGTCGCAGGGGTACCTCTTGGTGAGACTATCAAGTAAGAACCCGAAGCATTTGCATCCATGATGCAGCATGCGGAAGCATCCACCATTCTCTATTGTAGTCCAAGTAAGAAGATGTAGTGCAGAACCAAGAACCGCAAGCATCCAGAAGCCATGAAGCGTCACTCAATGGGAGGAGTTTGCCCAGTTGTGACACGCCGTCCTCGCCAGTGGATCCATGTCTGTGAGGCATCGTCAGCTTGTACCAATGGTGATGCGGTAGCGTCAAGCTCCGCCATGTAACAATGATTGGTTGGGGGCAGATCAATATCAGGGGTCACAATGAAAAAAAACCAATGCCCTGACAGGTGCTTGGCTTGGCAGGATTTTGGGAGTATGTCATGTATCATATGGTGTGTTCTTTGCTCCGCATTGAGGGCATCCTTATCGGGGTTATGCTACCTGATTGGTCGGTGCTAATTGCAACACGCTGCAGGTCGGACTGCTTAGCTCTGGATGCAACAGCTCGGGTGAGCTTTATTGGATTTTGATCATATCACGAATGGCCTAGTTTTCCCATAAATAGCTGTGATTTACCATCAAATACAGGAGCAAGGGTATCAGCAGCTGGGTGCTCCACATCAGCCATTCTTGGTGGACCCTGCATCTGTTGTTGTGCACTGCCTGGCTTCAAGCTTCCACTGTGCAGCTACAGAAATCGTCGAGGTCAGAGATCCGCTACAACCATTTGGTGCCTCAAACCTCCGCTGCAACAGCCAGGGGTCGCTGCCAATTTTGTTTCCTGTTGGCGCTGACTGGGACGAGCTGATGATCTTCACATGTAGGTGTCCTTCGCCCATAGGTTGTGATAAAGACATGCAGCATCGAGAGATGAAAAGGATCGAAGCTGGTGACAGATTTTGCCTCATGTTCAGTGTAAAGGTTTTTCGGGGTTCGCATTTCAGCTCTAGCGACATGTTCCCATTTCAGCCAGGATGAATGAGGATATTCTTTTGTTGCTGCATGTTCCTTGCAAAGTGTGTTGCTCTCCATGGTTTCTTTCACTCAGTGGCTTGTCCATTGGTTTGGCTCGGCAATTTGACATGGCTGAGGTCCAAATTTATGAGTCAGCAGCACTGTTTGTTTGCTACAGGGCCTTGATCAGCCACAGAAGTTCAATGTCATATCTCGTATGTACATGTTGTATCTATCCACTGCATTCACTGAGCATATGACTCTTGTCTCCATGCAGCAAGCTACAGGTGATGAGCTACAATGCAAGTTCTGTACATGATAGGAATTGGTTAACATGGTTTATCACACAATTGGTTCCAGTCACAGTCACAATGATTGCAACCTACATCAACTTTCGTGTTGGGATTGATTTGCTTCCTGCAATGGTTGCATTCGCATGGCACCGTAGCTGATGGCGGGATGACTGCTGCAAAGAGTCGGGGACGGCAACGACCAGGAACAAGGGTGAGTGGATGTGGGTTGTAAGTAAGAAGAATGCTTATCATGAGCCACGAAAGAACATACAGTACAACATGCAACCATAATGCCTGCGATTCAGCACGGATGGTCTTGGCGCCATGGAAAGTTTAGGCGGATAGCGGATAGCGCTGTCATCAGCAAAAGGCTACCTCCCCACAAGTGAGCCAACGGTCCATCAAAGTTTATCCACGGTGGAGCCTCAATTTGTTGTTTGACAAGGCTCGTCCACATTCGTCAAGCTCATTAGGCTTTGGTTCGGTTCCTAAATCGTTAGTGCACCCTTTTTTTTAGTTGACATTGTCCACAATGTCTCCACATTATCGGATGCAGTTGGTCAAAAGTCAAGATCAACCTATGAAATCCTATACTAAGAGTCTTCACACTAGGTTCCTCATTACTGGTTGCTTCCAACTTCATGTCCGTGGCCGGCACCGATGATCGACTCTCAGCTGCAGCATCCCAAGGATCTAACTGGATGGCTCCTTATGTTGACATCTTTTGAATCATCCAATACTATGAGTGTTGCCATCCAGTACCATGAGTATTGCAGCTCTCCAGTGATTCCTCTCCACTTCCTCCTGCCTGTGCTACTGCAGGATGGCAATCGGAGCTCCAGAGATTCCGGGCTGCCTGGGAAGAGGGTCCGCCCAGCATGGCCTTTTGCACCGCCATTTGTGCGGCCATGGGACGGCAGAACGCGGCTGTGCAGGCGAGGGCATTGGGGTCACAGAAATAGTGATGTTCGATGGAAGGACATGAAAAGACACCCATTTTGCAGGGGTTCATACTGTACATTGACCAGCCATATTCAGCCAACATATTTATCAGTAAGTATCATCAACCATTAGCACTGATACCGGCATTAAACCATAATTAACGATCATGAAGCATCATTAACCATTGCTACAATCAAAAATTCAGCATCAACCAAAAGTTAGCCATCCTTTGCCACCGTCATTCACCACCCCCAGCCACCCTTACCCACCCTTACCGACCCAGAACCCGACCCCACCCCCACCCCCCACCCCACTGTTCCGAACCTGTCGGCAAGGCCTTCGACTTCGGGTGCTTCATCCGACGGCGAGGAGTCGCAGCGGCCTCCGATTCGTGCACTGAAAGTTGGGTTCAGTCGGCTTCAGTCGGCTTACCTTGATGGTTTATCCAGTTGCGTGGTTTACCCCTGATGTATCCTGATGTTGGTTTACCCTCGTCCAAAATAGTGGCTTGATAATCCACCATTTCCGGTTGGTTCAGCTTTTGGGAAAAGCCGCCGGATTTTCTGGCTAGTTAGCTGATTCCGAGGCTCTCTACAAGTTGGTTGATTGATTTATGATGGTTGTGTTGGTGGACAACGGTGCATGGTTATTGGCTCGTTGTGGTTCATAGTTTGTCAATGATTCAATGATGCCTAATAGCTCGTAGTGGTTGATGGCTGGTTCATGATGATTGGAGACTGGAGAGCCAAGCCGCTTTTGGAGCTTCGAGCAATGCTGGTGAAAACCAGTACGGTGAGCGACAGCCCCAGTGGCGCGATGTCAAGATCGTACAGCTGCACGAACAGAAGAACCTGGGTCGCGCCTACATGCAGCTGGCCGTACGCAACGCCAGTCAGCCGCCCCAAATGATCGCCAAGGTTCTTGAGAAGCGACGCTCTAACTATGAAGCCGCTTCTCCTCAAAGAGCTGACATTGAAACTAAGTTGAAAGAAGATACTTGGCACGACACGTTCTGTTTTTCAAATTTTGTGCACGACCTGGTCTCCATCCAGACCAAAGGCTACATAATACAATCGGTATTCTTCAGAACCTTTTGTTGTCCTTGCTGAGGCTCGAGAGAGCATGAAAGGCAGCTGGTTTGATTACTCTTCAAGCAGTGACTCGTCGCTCATTGATTTGGATGGTTTATCCAAGAATTTCGACAAGCTCAAAGCCCTCCTCAGCGAAAGTCTTCAACAGTTCGAGATTCCCTACGTCATTGCTATTGGTAACACCAGTTCTGGCAGATCGACGCTGATGCGTCGATGGAGTCATTTGCCTTTTTTCCCGTCTCAGGAAGAAATTTGCACCAAGATGCCAGTCAAGGTCGAGATTCGAAAGCCCTCCAAGGATGATGCCACGGGTGCATACGCAGTCATGAGCTTACACAAATATGATGAAAGAAACAACATTTATTCAGACACCCCTAGAACCACCGCACGACATATCAAGCTCGAGGATGCCACGAAAGCAGTGCACGCAGAGATGGAGAAGTTGTGCTCTGGCTTGGATCGTGGGGGAGCCATTGTCATGGACACAGAACTTTAGCAGGGGGAAATCATCCGCAACCACGCTGACACGACGTAGCAGCGTTGTCGCAGATGATTTCCCCCTGCTAAATTTGATAGACCTCCCTGGAATTGTGGTTGGTGACAGCCAGATTGCAAAAGATACCAGAACCCTCTTCGAGCGATACGTGCCAAGCAACGATGCCTCCTTCAATCAGTCGCTCTTCCTTTGCGTTTTTCCAGCCACTTCGCAGCCAGTGGATTGGTACATCCAGGATTTGGTCCGGGAGAAGAAGCTCCAGCAGTGCTCTATAGGGGTGATCACAAGATGTGACCAGCTCATCAGAGGGCAAAAACTGCAAACGTGGGGTGCTTCATGGGTAAAACTTGACACGCCAATAATTCGGGATTTTCCTTCGCAGACACCGCATACATACATACACACATACACACATGCATGCAGATGTACAGACAGACATACAGACCTACAGACATCCAGACACATAGGCATACAGACACGTCCATACATGCACAGCATATGCATTCCTGTGATGGCGATGCAACTTTTTGGCAATACTATGCAATACTCATACTGATAGTGTCTTACAGCTTGCGACTAACCACTATCTTGTGGATATGGACAAATCGAGATCTCCTTGATATATCATTATTGATAAGCAAGGTTCCTCTCAAGCATCAATCAATGAATGATGCGATTCAGGCTTTGCATCGTGGCTGGGGTAATCCCGAACGTGTTCGCTGGTCGAGTAGTGTGATCCATCCACGAGATCGAACCTAGCACCTGGCAGCGACGCTTGTGCTGGGCGGGATCAAGCTGGAAAAAAAAGTTTACCGCATACCTGGGTCCCAGTACCCCAAATCCTCAATGCATGCGACCGGGATGCGAGGCCAAAAATCCAATAGCCGAATGGTACACTTGGATCAGCACATGTGGTATGCTTGCGATGCTATCCCAACCTCGTACATATTCATGCTCAGATATCATGTCGATCATGTTTCCGAAATCATCCTAAATCATCAGTTTTCAGGCAACAAAGCATCATGGGTGACGTACCAGCACTGGAACAACCCGCTACCACATGTGTTCAACTTGTCGTGGCCATAGTCGTTCACCAATCATGAACCATGATTATAAAAAACAATATAATGGTTAATATCATGAACCATGGTAACCATTGACAATTCTTTAACCATTAGCCAATAGTGTACATCATGATAACCGCAACAATGTTGGAGGTCACGCCAACCTCTTCAGCTGGGCAAGGCCTTGCACTGGACACATTCTTCTGCAACAACGTCCTGCAAGCCTGTTCCTCCACCAATCGATGGGACCTTCCATTGGCAGTTCTCAGCGAGATGTGGCCCGGCCTTGGAGGAACCTGGTTATCTTGCGAAACATGATGAAACATGATGAAACCCACAGATTGCAAATCAGAGAAGTTCGGATTTGCCCCTTGAAATCTAATGAGTCCGGAATTTCTTCGGAACTTTCTTAGGAACTCCGAAAAAAAATTCGACCAAATTCCAACCTTCAACCCATTTCAGAAGCCACAGATCTCCCAAATCTCCCTGGTGGCGCCACCATGGCCCAAGGCTCCAGCAGGGCCCAGCTCCGGACATCGCCAGCTTCGGTGCTGCCACGGCGGCCTTGGCGGTTGGGGGCCACTGGGCCCAGGCCCTGCAGCTGCTGGGGCTCTGCAGGGCCTCCAGGGCCAAGCCCAACGTGGTGCTCTACGGTGCCGTTGTGGCCGCCTGCGCGGCGTCACCTGGCGGTTGGTGAAGGGCTGGATATGTTGAGATTTGAGGAGGGAGGGAATGGTTATATTATGGTTATATGATGTACTATAACTTATATAAGTGATATGTTAGTTATAATTATATGTTGTTATATGTTCTTTCTTTTGTTTATGGTTTATATTTTGTTTTTTATTTTTTTCTGATGTGAAGAGTATTGTTTTATATTGCCGACGTGTTTTTTACATTTTTTTGATGGCAATTCTCACGCTTGAAGACAGATCAGGAGCACCATTGCAGGCTAGGGGAGTGCGACGTAAAGTTACGTATTTTGGTCGGACAAAGTTACAAAACTCAAGATGTTCTTGACGATCACAGTAATCCTTTGATGTCTTCAGGTCAGTTTGCGAATTCACATTCGGGATTGGAATGCACCAACCACTATCTGGACATATCTGGACTGGGTGAGATGCTTTGTCCAAGAAGTTGCGGATTTGATGTCCAAAAATGTTTCCCACTGAATGAATAGCTATGTGCAATCATCCCCGATCAATGGGATTCAGCTGTTAAATTTCTCCCCTGATACTTGATAGCAAAGCACTTAAGCCATTTGTGGTTAGTTAATGGTGCTTAAGGAACACAGCTGGATCTACCGGCCTTCTCGGCCACTGCTGAGGCAATGGGAAGTTGCCTTGAACGTACTGAGAACTATGAAAGGCGTGCTGGGCAATGATTTTGGCGTCCGGAGGGTCCACAGTTTCGATCTACCCGCGGTTTCAGATTGAAAAGGACGCTGCGAAAAGGTCGAAGGTTCCCAATTTAGAAAGGATGAAACTGCCCAAGTTAGGGTCATCCAATCATCTCATATGGTGGTTTCTCAATATAGGGGACACAAAAAGTGGTGGCTTGCTCATTACTAAGAATGATGTTAATAAACTGGATGATTTGGGGGTACCCCTATTCTGAGAAACCACCATATACTGGGCTATTTTCAAAACTAGATTAATTCAAACCAATTGTGGCATGGCAGCCCATCCCGAGCATCGCGACGCTGGCATGGCCTGATGTTGTTGAACAATCATTGTTTGCTAGTGCAATTATTAAACGTACATCAACCTGTCATGGGGGGCTCCGTTTGGCTGGGCCACCTGCTCGCTTTCAGCTTCGCTGAACCCCTGGATGGCGATGGAGCGAGAGAGAGAGAGAGACATTAACCTGTCATGGTAAACAAATTATTTTCCCAATCATGTGGGAGGGCTGGCCGATTCAGAAGCATTTCATATTTTTGGGAAGAACGGTTCATGGATCTCCCATCTAAGCCAACATGATTGGTGGACTTCTACTAATAATGGATTTAGGTCAAAATCATCCCCCAGAAACAGCCAGATGAACATGTCAGCATGGATTGTGACATTGATTATTGACTTGTAGAAAAGTAGGTGATGGTCACTTTGCTGATTCTGCTTCATTGATAATAACCGCTAACATTTTGCCTTTTAACTTGGTATTTTCAAACATCATCATCGTCAACCGTTGTTCACCACAGCCATTGATGTCCGATGATTCATCATGACCACATGGCTACGGCGGATGGCTGGCCCTCGAGGTGAGGTGGTGCTGCCCAACGTGGTCACCTACAGCTCTGCCATCAGCGCTTGCGAGAAAGGCACAGCCCAGGGCTGGGCCTGGGGTGAACGCCATGGTTCACCGAGAAGTTTGCCGATCCATGGTGCAACAAGCCACAAGGCAATGGTTGAACTATTAACCATTATAAACCATGCTTATTAACCACTATCAACCGTCATAAACCAGCTAATTAACCGCTATTAACCAACATGTGTTGGCCGTTGACTCGCAGCTTGCTTGGGGTTGATCACTCCGATTGGGATTAAGGCATGTAGAATTGATTGCAAAAGGCCAGCAAGCACCCACAAGAATGTTGGGGATGTCCCCAACCATCCCACTATGTTTCTTCATTAAACCATCGTAGGTAAATTATGAGCAGGTGTAGTCGATTCTTGGGGTTCCCAGCCACTCCTTTGGGTCTTTGTTTTTCTTGGGGGAAGAAGGGTACGCAGTAACACCACATCTGTAAATCCTGTGGGCAATTTTCCTTGCATCGACAATATGTGCAGAGTTACATTGTATGTTCATTGCATTTAATTGCATAATATGCATTTACAACATACACAATGCTATCAAATTTATATTGTAGCGAAATAGGTAAGTAATCACCAAAACTTTCATTCTTAATGGGGGACCTGCTTGAAAACCCCAGTCAATTACGGACAAACGGGGCCATGGCTGTCTCTGGCGGAGATGGTCATGTCCACCATGCTTAATGAGTGGTGATGATGGTCATAGGCATAGGCAAGCAGAGGTAACGGTCAGTGATGTGATGGTCAAGCATAGTTATTCACAATGACGATGGTTATTACCAAGCATGGTCAATCAACAATGGCCATTCCATAGAGATGGTTATTGGTCTTTGGATGGTTATTGGTTGATAAATATCCATGACAATGAACCGCCATTGTATATACATATCTTGAGCAACATCACAATTTTCTATTGAGCAACAGTCGTGCTTGATAGTGAGACTGAATCCTTAGCTGTCGTGTCGGCTGTTCGGGTGACTTTGTGTGAAGGTGTCTCCATAATTCATGGGACCAGTGGTTTCCCCACAGAAATGTTTGTGTTTGCTGGTATCAACTGGGGACGGGACATCCCAATCAAAAACAGAGCATGTGCTTTGCTTCAAATGATAGGAGAACATAATGATTTCCTGAGCCCAGTGTTGCTGTACATTATGTCGCTCGACTTCCTCATTGACTTGGCTACGGTTATATTATTCAATACCATGTCATTCTATTTAAAATTGGCATTGGTACTTTTGATTGGCACGCACAATGCCATGCAAGCAATTCGCCGTTTTGTTTTGAAGCTCAGCAATGCACAGGTGGCCAGTGGTGTGCTGCACTTGCAATTTTGGATGTAATTTGCGATGAAGCTTGGCACAAAGAAACCGATGGAATGCCTCTTTTGGGTCTTGGGGGAGGCTACTATGTCGGTACCAACTTGTGGGCAAAAGGCAACATGGGACCTTTTGGAGGTGACTTGGGGAAGCACCACAGGGCCATTGATCTTGTTGACTTATTCATCTTATTGACTTCTTTGAAGGCAAATTGAGGCAGGTCTCAAGACACGCAGCTCCTTGAAACATGGGGCTCTCGCCAAACTTCCGCAGTTCTCGCGCCACAGGAGATGCTGGAAGCAGATCTCATTGCCTGGGGAGCCAGCATCAGTGCCTGTGCACGCGGTGGCCAGTGGACACATGCGATGGAATTGATGGCGAAGATGCGAAGCCAACGGCTGTTGCCCAACATTGTGAGTGCCGAGTCAGCAAAACAGGTGAATAGCGACAGCTAATGACAGTCGTTGGTGTTGGTATTAGTTGCCGAACTATTAATGAATGGATACGAATGGTTTATTTTGATGATTTTTTATTGATTAGGTAATGCTTCATTGGCATTTGTAATTGTCAAATAAGAATGGTTAATCAATGATTAGGTAATGGCTAAGTACTAAAGTTGATATTGACAACGCTGGCTGAATAGGCCCACGATGATTTTTTCAGAGACCTCCTCGCTTGAAAACAAATGGGTGACCGGAGCAGATGAACTCACGGCGGGGTCTATTCATTCAAGCCTGTTTTTTCAACCACTTTGTGACTGGTTGTGGTTGAAAATCAGCCACCAAAATATGTTTTTTTCTGGTCTGAAAACCAATCATTTTACAGTTTCCGACCTTATTTTCAACCCCAAAAAATCCATCAGAATCCATAAATGATCCATAAACATCCATAAATAATCCAAAACCATCCATAAACATCAATAAAAATCCCACCATTTCGCGGTGTCTCACCACCTCCGTGCCACCCTGCCACCGCTCCAAAGCGCTGACGCCGAGTCTACAACGCTGGGCTGGATGCCTTG
>VSDK01005790.1:3484-27414 GCA_009767595.1 Symbiodinium kawagutii
TTGTTCTTGTTCTTGTTCTTGTTCTTGTTCTTGTTGTTGTTGTTGTTGTTGTTGTTGCTGTTGTTGTTGCGATTGTTGTTGTTGTTGTTGTTGTTGTTGTTGTTGTTGTTGTTGTTGTTGTTGTTGTTGTGATTGTGATTGTGATTGTTGGTGTTGTTGCGATTGTTGTTGTTGTTGTTGTTGTTGTTGTTGTTCTTGTTCTTGTTCTTGTTCTTGTTCTTGTTCTTGTTCTTGTTCTTCTTGTTGTTGTTGTTGTTGTTGATGATGATGATGTTGATGATGATGTTGATGATGGTGAACATGATCGTGATGATCATGATGATCTTGATGATGGTGTTCTTGATGGTGGTGGTGATGAGGATGGTGTTGATCAGTATGAGGACGATGCCCATGCAGTTGAGGATGAAGATGACATGTAGGACTGAGGATGAGGATTGAGACTTGAGGATTGAAAATTGAGGATTGAGGGTCGGGGGTTGGAAATTGTGGATTGGGAATCATTGCGGATTCAAGGTAAGTTTGAGAATTGAGAATTGATGATTGAGGGATTGAAGCTCAGGGATGACTATTGAGGAATGAGGATGGAGGAGTCAGGATACAGGATTGAGGATTGAGGAATGGGGGATGAGGATTGAGGGATGAGAGATGATGATTGATGAGTGAGGAATGAAGAATAAAGAATGCGGAATGACAAATGAGGAATGAGCGTGGGGAATCAGGCTTGAGGATGGAGGGATGGGTACGGAGGAATGAGGACGGAGGGCCGAGGGCGGAGGGCAAAAAACAAAAGGGTGGAGGGCGGAGGGTTGCCAGAGGGGCGGAGGGGGCAGGGCGGAGGGCAGGGCGGAGGGCAGGGCGGAGGGCAGGGCGGAGGGCAGAGGGTGGAGAAGGAGGGGGTGAAGGGGAAGGTGAAGGTATTGGCGACGGTGAAGGTAAAGGTAACAGTGAGAGTGAGGATGACGATGACGATGACAATGATGATGATGGTGATGATGGTGATGATGATGATGATCATGATGATGACGATGTTGACGATGACGACGACCATGACGATGACAATGATGATGACAATGATGATGACAATGATGATGACAATGATGACGACAATGATGATGATGACGACGTCGACGACGACGACGACGACGATGATGATGATGATGATGATGATGATGATGATGATGATGATGATTTTTTTTGCTGATGATGATGATGCTGATGATGATGATGATGATGATGGGGTAATTGTGACCAGGTGTGGCTCAAAGATCCTTGTTTCCCAGCTTTGCTGTATGTTGTTTGTTGGGTTGCGCTTGTGTTGTGCTTTTTTGGTCTATTAGGTTCGCGTTGCGGTTCCGGTTGTTTGTTGGGGAGTTTTTTTTCTTCTGGTTGTTGTGGTTCTTTTGTTTTCTTCCTGGTGTGTTTTTGTTGTTTTGTTTTTGTTGTTGCTTTGTTTCCTTTGTTTCTTTCATTGTCTCCTTGTCTCGTCTGTCGTTCGTTTTGTTTGTCTTGTCGTCTGTGGCGTTTCTTGTTTGTCACGGTTTTTGCCTTTTGTGTTTATTGTTTGTCCCGTTTGTCATTTCTGTTGTGGCAGTCGATGGTTGGCAGTGGTTTGCGGTCGCTTGTTGTCTGTTGGTTGTTGTGGATTGTGTGTTGCGGTTGTGTGTTATGTTTTGTCGGTTGTGGTTTGTGTGTTATGTCATGTTTTGTCGGTTGTGGATTGTGGTTTGTAGTTATTTGTTTGTGGTTTGTGGGGTTGGTGGTTGGTTGTTGGTCAGTGGTTTGTTGGCTGTTGGTGGTTTGTTGTTTGTTGCTGGTTTGTCCTGTTGCGTGATGGCCTGTTTGTTTGAGTGCTTGGTTGCTTGAGCGCTTGGCTGCGTGATTGCTGGGTCGGTTGGTCGCTTGGTCGGTCGGTCGGTTCGTTGGTTGCTTGGTTAGTTGCGGTCGCTTGGTTGGTCGTTGGGTGGCTTGGGTTGCTTTGCTTACTTTGGTTGCTTGGTCGCTTCGATTGGTTGGTTGCTTGGTTGCTTGCAGTGGGTTGCTTGTTGTGGGTTGTTTGTTGAAGTTGCGCGTTGTGGGTCTCGGGGGAGTTAGAAACGGGAGGAACGACTTGAAGACCAACAAAATATATAATGAATCAGTTGCAAACACATCATCTCATGAATGTGAATCTAGATTTCAACATATCTGATATATTTAAAGTATGTACAAATATGAAGACCAACCACACAAACATCCCCGGGGCACAAGACGTCCATTTTTGAAAGGACTCCCCAGTGGGTCGAAATGTGCTGCGAGATTAAGCCAAATTCGAGTCTTCAGGTGGTCCTGTGTTGTTTTGTCGCACATTGCTGGAAGTGTTCCTTGGAAAAATGTTATGTTTTGGACCAATTCTTTGTGGCTTTACGGCAATGAAATGCTGCTCTGGCATTGGGTTGTCAGCTGCGCTTGTCTGGAATGGGTTCGCATTTGTACTTGCAGACCTTGAGAACATTTCTTGGTCAACGTTTTTCTTCCTTGTGGAGAGTCACACCCTACTCACCAGCGTTGCGAGTGAAAACATGGACAAATCAATATTTGCATTGAAAACAACCCCGGACAATTGCATTCTTGTTTGGTTGATTTGTTAGTACTTGTGTGTGTAGGTGCATGTTGGATTTTGTTCCATTTCAGGGCATTCCACATTTTTTTCAAAATTTTTCGTTCACGGAAATTGACAACATGGAAAAACGCCCTTTTCATCTCAAGGCTGAGTGTCACCAATAGATAGAAGTGGGGCAGGGGCGGTGCCATCTGGATCTCACGATGGAGTTGAAACACTTCAAGCCGAGGCCAAAGTTTGCCCAATGCCACACTGCATGGGACAAAAGGGCAGGTAGATAGCGTGCACTGTGTCACTGCATTGCAGATTTCCGTCTCTTGACACCTGATGCAGGCAGTCGCGGCTTCTCATGGCATCGGTTGTGGGAATTCTGCTTTGGACTCACGTAGCGTTCCCAGCGGAGCCACATCTTTGCTAGATTGCATGCCGTATACCACATCTTTGCCACTTTCTCTTGTCAGCATATGCTTTTGCACTTGCACTACTTTGTTTGTCATCTTTGCATTTTGTTAAGATCATTTGTGCACCAAGTCTCGGGCCGTCGTGGATGATCTGGGTGAGCTGTTTGTTCAAGGCCATACATCGCTCGAGCTGAGTGAAAGCCTGACAGATATGGTGAGGAATTGGGAGATCCAGCTCGTAATGCCCCTCGAGATAGCAAACCACCACCGGCTGTGGTTGAAGTATATTGAGCTGAGGCTTTTGATTGAGAACTGGATCTACCTGGTTCCTATACTTTGCAGAGGCTACAGTGAGTCGCCTCCCCCCTTCGTGAGGTGCTCGAACTTCCAGCAGCCTTGCTCCTGCTCGTTCAACGAGAGACTCTGAATTTAGAGGTGCTCCTCGTGGTTTGTGACTCAGAGACTGCAGCCTGCAGTGATTCTAGCTATATCAAAACATATCAGTCATTTTGATATCACGTTTTTTTCTCTCAACCTCTCAAGTGACATCCTCTTTGTGACTAATATTCCACATTGAGCATCCCCATCTGAGCTGAGGTTCAATCCACACTTGGGGAATGGACCGTGGTTCTCTCGTTCAGCTTCGAGCAGCCAAGAAAAAAACAGGATAATACAGTCCAGTTCGCAAAGAATCATTGATAAGAACATTTCATTGACAAAGCCAAAGCGTGACAAAGCCTTGTTTGCACAGGTTTTTGCAGAGCTGCTTTGCTTTCTGATTTGTTTTGAGATTCTCCTGTGTCAGACAAAGACGCAGGAGAAACTATTATGCATGGTGACACTGTGTACATCAAGGCCTATCAAAACAGCGGCCTTAAGTCCCAATCTTCCCAAGGATTTTGATGCTTTAAAGGCCCTCTGTCCAGGTGATGACTGGTCGATATGTTGGAGAACTTGATGGCACCACAAAGTTGGAATGGGTGAAGGTGCTGCGGCTAAGCGGCTCATGCAATCGTCATGGCGTCACAATGTCGAGTTACATGACATGACGCAGGCGAGAGGCAAACAAAAGGACAAGGAACATGCACTCAAGATTGAGAAGGTCACAAATCGTGATGGTCCGACACCCAGATTTCACAAGTATAGTCGTATCGGAAAATTAGGAGCACTTTCCTTGTTGCATTTGTTGCTGAGAACCGGTGAAAAATGGAGATGTGGTGATGTTTGTGATGCCGTCCTGCACTCAGACTGCAGAGCTCAGTGCTTTGAGCAGGACTTGATGTGCCTCCAGGACTGGTGTTCACATGGATGTTCTTGGAAGTGCAGTTCGTTTTGACCTGAGACTTTTTGCATAGAAAGCAAATGACTTTTTTCATGCAGGCACAGCAGGTGCACTGTGATGCAGGCGACTTTTTTCATGCAGTTTACCTGGTGCTTCGCTCTCAGGTGCACGATATTATGATCCTAGAGGCGAGTGGCAGAAGATCACGATCGTCAAGCAGGAGCAGAGCCACGACCGACAAGTCGTAGACCGGTTGTAGAGATTTGTTGAAAGCCCTCGACGATTCATCAATCGGATTACAGGATGGAGGTGACATTTACTCCGGCGATCAGATTTTTCTGTACAGCACCTAGCGTTAGCACGGGGCAAGTGTCGGCCGAGTCGAGTGTTGCAGTTCCTTCTGTTTGTGGCATTGGGCAGCTCAAGCAGCTTAAGCAGCATTGAGTCAGATCCAGTTAGCAGTTTAAGCATTGGCTCAGTCCTTCTTTTGAGTCGTAGCACATTCCCAGGCGAGGGCATCAGGGAGAGTATCTCGACGCCAATCCTTTGGAGCGAGCGCCCGATGGAGAGGTGAAGGTGCCCTGGTTTTCTGGGAGCTTTGAGGGGCGGATGCTGCAGATGCCGTGGAAGCAGTTGGGAAATGTTGGGAACCCTCTTAGTTTCCCCCTCTCTGTGTTGCGACTCCACTTTGCAGGCTCGATGGCGGGATGAGGGAGAATGGCTGCTTGGCTGCTGTTCAATGATGCCACATCTCATAAGGAGTCCAGCTCGTAGGCCTTGGACCGCAACTGAGGCAAGTGATGTGGATCGAGAAGTGAGAGAGTCTGTTCCACAACTGGACTCTGTTAGTAGCCTTTGTTGGTTCATTCTGGAGCGTAGAAATGCATCTCCATAACTCGTCTTCAAGCGCCAAAGACTGGAGCAAATTGCATGTAAAAGGTGTTCAGAGTCTTTGCTTTCTGTCCAGAAGCAAATCCGATACTAAAATGGGAACTTGAAAGCGGTAAAGGTGATGCGGGACGATTTGGATGGAACCATAGTCAACTGATGCCTTAGTATCCATATCCAGCATGTTTAGTTGCATTTGTTATACTTCGTGTTGTGACTATGGATATGGCCCTGGCAGCTTCGATTTTCTCAAGGCCAGCCTTACAAAAAAAGGCACAAGAGAACTCCGGGTTCAGATGCTTTGCATTTATGTGAAGATGCACTGAATGATTTGAAATTCTATATGCACCCCTGTCCGAGCGTGAATACCAATCATATCCAGGGTTTGGACAATTTTACAATAGGATGCAAACATCTCAAACATATACTGATCCTAATTCGATATGCAGAAGGAGGACATTTTCAACATCTCAAACAGGAGACAGATGACAGCCGATGATGAGCCTTGCCAGCCTTAGAGAAGACATGGGATCTCCGCACCAGGCAAGCCTCCACAAAAGTTGAACGCAGACATTTTGGAAAGATTCATTTGATCAGGAACGAACGATTGTCGGTTTGATTACTTTGGTTTTTGTCCTAATTTTTACTTTTGTTTTTGCGCAGCAGGACAGGGAAAAAATGCTAGAGAATGTGTTAAGAAACTGCAAAGCTAGTTCTCACTTGTCACAAGTCGCATCGCAAGACGTAGACCTGTTTCCCACAGGAGGAAGGAGCCCTTGCTTCAAGGTCTCGAGCGCGATTGCAAGAGTGTTTTGAGCTTCTTGCTGAGACAGTGCAGGTGCCATGTGAGCGGTTTCATGTTGGAATTTCAATGAAGTGTTACTCTGGTGGTAATGAAGTCGAAACTGTTGAAGCCAGCTTGATGGAAGCACACTTCGCATAGATTTATTCAGGCTTCATTGGACAAGTTGAGTCTTAATTTCCCAGCATCTCCTGAAACTTTGAGCCTTTTAGAAGGCCCTGAGACAGGTCCTGAGCAATTCCTCAAATCAGCAGGCAGATGCAGCAGATCAACTGGCCAGAGAATATGTCCTGGCCTCGAAAAACAAGACTCATCAAGAAAGTCTTCATTTTGCATCTAGGAGTCTTGGAGTCTCTATAGGAGTCTCTAGGAGTCTCGATTCCTGTCTTGTTGAAACTAAGAACGGTAGTGCTACGATTGCATCACCACTGTGTTGAAAACAATGTGTTAGCAAATTCTAAGGCCTCAAGGATAAACTCTGCGGGGACCTTTGTAGCAGATACAGCAGAGCCTTCAAAGGTCACCAAGTTGCAGGAAAGATGATGTCATGCCATGTCCAACACTGGAGGTGCGTCAAGAGCCTGGGCCGCAGTGCCGCCTCGTCAGTGCTCTCTCTCTCTCTCTCTCTCTCTCTTCAGTGGAGCCATGACAAGAGTTGTGCATGAAATGGACAGAAAGCTGAGGCTGATGAAAGCTATAGATTCGCTCATGAAGGAGGATGGCATTCCGCTGAACGATGACTTGAGTGACTTGATGTCATGCCTTGATGTCAAAATGAGAGTTGTATTTCACAGTCGGAACATTGATGTCCGTGAAAAAAAACTGCAGGATTTGCAGCTGGCAAGCAATGCAGCAATGCAGGTTCAGCTAGCTTGCTGATGCGACACGTGAAAGAGGTAGATGAATATAGATGAATGGTTGGGGCTTCCTGGGGACAGTCTGAACGTGTGAAGTTGTCTCATGCTAGTTTTGGAATTCAAGTAGCTCATTACGCATCGAAGCACTCTCGTAATGCTCGTATGGATCATTTTCTTTAACTACGCGGACCTGACACTAGGGATCTCATTGCAAGCGTCTAAATGAGCATCGAGGCCAGCGAATGTTCAGATCTTCGCTATCGCGTGCTATGCGCTGAAGAGCGAGTGCGTTTCTGTCCAAGCTTTACGCAGTAAATACAGAGGTCTTGATTACTGCTGAAGGTTACCATAGCTGCCATAGCCATGATGCAAAGTTTGTGATTCAAAGTTGGCCGAGACCATTGTTGAGGCCTTTCAAAGCGCTTGCGGGATGAGTTTCCAGACTTTGAGAAGTTTGTGGAGGCCTTCAGGGTTTATTGAAGCTGTAAGAATTCGCTGCTTGGAGCCACAGCAGATCTCCAACCTTCCCAGGCTGAGGCCAAAGAAGTCAACAGCAAGAGGGAAAAAGAAAGAGGGAAAAAGATGGAAGAAAAAGATGGCAACAGAGAGGACGTTTTGTTTTTCTCTTCATTTTCACCCAGCAAATTGTAATGGTTCAAGTTGACGATGTGAGTGGTGAAAGCACGAGCATGTATGGAGAACTTGACGGAATGGGGGTGGTTTGCAGTCTTGCGATCAGATTCTTTTCTTGGAAGAAAATCACATTGCATTGTCTGGAGCTCACCCTTCCAAGAATAATTGTCTTGGCTGCATAAGTAAATCGTTCACAGTATGCAACTGGCGCATGCAAGATGGTCTTGTGAACCAATCTTCATTCCACGTGCTTACAATGGCCAAGACCATGCACTGCCGCTAGATAATTTGAGATATGCAGATTGCCTAGGCAAACATGTGGAAATTGCGATGGGAATATCGTCACCACAAAATCTCATGCGATGAAGATTCCAAGATTCCCAGCCAGTGACACAATTAGACTTTCACTGCCATGACGCCGCCAATGCCGGATCCATTGCTTTGACCTCAGAGGGAGATTAGTTGAGTTTCCCAAAGACCTCCCCCAATGGTTCACTCTCTCAGGCAACGGCCGAGAAGAGTCAGAGACTCAGTTCCTATTTTTCCTTTTGATATCAAATTTTTCTCCAACTAATAGTGGCCTTGGCTATTAGAGGCTTCGTAGTGTGCCGCTTGCAGGAAGCAGGGTTCCAGAATGTTCCGCGAAACACATTTCTAGCACGGTGCACAGTGGCTATGGCAACGAAATTTCTGGGAACTTCTTGGCGACGGTTCCAGGAATCTTCTGGGCAGCCACATTGAAGGTTGCAGGTGGTTGAAGGGCTCAAGTGAGAGTTTGAGGTTCCCGGACTCAAGGTTCAAGGTGTGGGGAGCCAGGGTTTTGAAATGTTTTGAAAGCGTAGCTCTGGAAACCAAGGGAGGGTTGAAGCAACAAAGGTTCTATCAGAAACTGAGGTCTTGGAGTCTGGGAAATGGTTGAAACTTCATGTGTATTTGGTCATCAGAGTTCCAGGAAGAATGGTTGAATCGTTGAAGAATCAAGAGGGCATTCCAGGAACCTTGTTAATAATCAATTATAAGTTTGCAATTTTCGTGGCTCTTGGGGTGTCCCCTTGGCTTCTGTTTTTAAGAATCAGAACTCTTTGCCCTTAGGAAGTTTTTATTGAGCCTGTGACGCGGAGCCACAAAGACCGAGTGTCCCAAGAGGTCCTGGGTGGACATGAAACTCTAAACGAAAACACTTGAAACTCTGTTGCAAACACTTAAAGTTGAAATTCATTTAAGTTTCAGGTGTGTTCTTGGTGATTTCCGAGATTTTCGAGACTCTGTTGCGAAGCGTTGACGCTTTCCGGCTTTCCTTCGTCAACGAAACAGGCTCTCCGTGGTTGCTTTAAAGGAGCAGTGCATGGAGCTTCTCCGTCAAGTTCCCAGTGCCGCAACGCATGTGATGCAAATTTTCTTCCTATCGTATGTCATACCTCAGTATGTATGCTTGTTCTATCTTGTTCTTGGAGATGTACCTGCCCATCCTGCGCTAGGTCTTTCCTTTTCAAGATTGATGGGTCCACGACAGCTTCTGGGACACAAGGCTCTGAGAAACAGGTAGTTGTCGCGATGCACAATTCTTGCAGACGACTCATGAACAATTCGTTCTTGTCGAGCGACAAGCTGAAAGACTCAAGACATCTCAAAACCATAAACATCTTGGATTGTGATTTAGTCTACTCTTGTCTTAGTCTCCACACTTGGATTGTGCTACAAAAGTTGTGCCTTGGATTGTTGTGGAGGTTCCCGATTGTCCAAGAGTGGGAGCGCACCAAGCTTGGTCGAGGTGGGATCGATGTGCTGCACTCCAAAGACTGCCGCTGATGTGGCTAGCCATGTGGCTGTAAGGCTGTGAAGTTAGAGAAGCCACGGGGTCAGAGAGCTAGAGCGGCACCCGAGGAGGTCAGGGGCATAGCTCGCAACATTTGATATCTCTTGGTGTAGAATTTTGTTGAGGCCAGCGGCTACTTGCATGGAGTGGCACGTGGAGGTTCTTCGTCTTGGCCCTGGAATGGTCTTCGTTTTGCTGCAGACATTCAGTGCTTTTGCTCAACACAAGTCCAATATGTCTGTCGACCACCTTGGTGGAAATCAGTACAGTACGTTTTCTTCGGTACCACAGACAGTCACCAGTAGATCAGCGAGCTCAATCGATTCGGGACTGGCATTGCAATTCACAATCTAGAAGAGAATTCGATAGCCCTCAAGAGATTCACTGATGCTCCATATCTCAGCAGATGACAGGTCCTCAACGGCCTCTGCGACACAAGGCCCTGAGGGAGGACCGGGTCCTTTTGATGTGCAACTTTCAAGAAAGATCATTTTGTGCTGGGCGATCAAGGGCAAGTCTGGCAATCACTGCCTACGGTGTTGTAAACAGGTTCAGCATATTTCAATATTTTTTTTGATTGTTGGGTCTCAAGGGTTTCAACAGGTGTCCGGGTTGCAGTGGTGGTTTTGGAAGGGTTTGATGCATAGAAGGGTTCCTTTCAGTTTCCAATGTTTCAAACTGAAGCTTTGCTTCTTGAAATATGCTTTCATTGTCTTTCATTCTGATTTTTGCAACGAGTTATTCTGGAGGGTAGGCTTATGTCCACTTTGGAGGGTCACCTTCCATCCAGTGCCGAGAGAGATGCCTTTGTGGAGGTTCCCGATTGTCCAAGAGTGGGAGCGCACCAAGCTTGGTCGAGGTAGTGCTGTGGAGCGGAGCGCTGTGTTTGCCTCGCTGCGAGTGCGACCTGCTGCCAGGCTGCTGCTGTGAAGTTGGAGAACCAGCGGCTCAGGGAGGAGATCCGGAACATGTTCCAGACCATCAAGTCGCAGTCCAACCAGTTGAGCTTGCTATGGGCGGAAACCCAACGGCTTCAGGCGGGCTGGACCACTGAAACGACAGTGTTGTGACAACTGGACTTGTGTCCGTTTCAACAAAAGTTTGGTTGACCTGTTGACCCTTGAACATTGTGGCGGAAGGCTCGAAAGAACCTGAAGAACGGCAAGAACGGCCGGACAGCAAGCTTTTGCCTGAGTGTATCACGTTTTGGAAGGCTTCGACCGTATTCAGTTCTCAGCTTGTTGCTGCCTGTGCCCATTCTTGGTCTCTGTTCATAGCATTTCTTAGTTTAGCTCTTTTATCATCATTGCCATTATCATTACTTTTTTTCCTATTACTACTATTTGTTATTCGGATTCAGTGGTAACTTTGCAGTGCCGCTGTTCTGAGGCGTCTCAAATCTGATGGCCGGAGTGGCAGAGCTGAGCCGCATGCAGCTTGACCCAGGCACTTTTGGGCTCTCTGTTAGCCATGAGGCTAGTGCCAGCAGATGGGGTCCCAGCCATGGTCGCAAAAGCAGGCAAATGTAGAGGGTAGAAGACTCTTGTAACATCAAATTGAGCCGGCTGACTCATATGGATCGTGATGGATCGTGGATGCTAATTGTCAAGATTCTCGATAGACCAAATGGTTTTATCCCTTTCAGTGACTAAGCATCGTGTTCTTGTTCTGAAGGGTTTTTCTAGAGCATCTTATATTCTCATGAAAACCAGTGCTGGCCAACTGAGTTGCTTCTTGCTTCAGGAAAAGGGCTCTACCAGACCCTCTTGTGCCGATAATTCCATGAATCGTCAACCTTGAATCCCGCCTCCCCGCTCTCTCTGTCTGTCCGCCTCTCTGTGTCTCTCTGTGTCTCTGTCCCTCTATGTCTATGTCAATGCCCACTACTACTGTTTATCCCCCAACTTTGTAAAACAGACAACCACTGCACAAACCCAAAAACGACATCTGCTCCACCAAGTCTTTCACTCCCCCGTTGCATCGCACAACCAAACTCTATATTCGAATGGATATCCCGTGGCATGCTTCCTTCTTGGTTAGAAAGCCAAAAAACATCTTCCAAAAATGGCCAACCCCTCAACCGTCTTGATTCGTTGCATTACTGCTTCACTGGATGAAACATGCTTGCATGCAGTTTTTCACTGAGTTAGTGTACTGTAGCTCTTGCCCGCCGTCCCTTGGAAATCAAACTATCAACATCGTTTGCTGAGACAAATGAGCAGAGAAAACCCTGGGTTCTTGACAAAATTTGAGATTGTATTGAGCTTGGAGGCAAAGGGGCGCAAAAGATTTATTGAATTCATGGACTTATTGTTTGGCTTCGGCCCCATGTTTCAACCCATTTTCCAACTTCCCAAAGTTGGAACTGAAGCGTTGCTCGGTCACGTACAGACTGAGCCATTCCCCCAACCAGGACTTGCTGGAGGTTCTGGTCGAGCTTCACCGTTGGCAGCTGAGATTCGCAGTTTTGGATTCGGAGCTCGTGTGAACAACTCTTCACAGTTCGTTTCAGATTTTTTGTCGAGCAGCTCATTGGGCAAAACCATTCCAGAGCTGTGCGACCCAGGTTGATGGCTCAGAGTGGTATCGAATGCCGAAAGCCCAGCGGTTGCAAGCAGCATGAGCAACACATTGTTTCAGTCCGGATGCCTTGAATTCTTGCTTGGCAGCAGTTCAAAGCTGCCAACCATATCCCGCTAATTGATTTGTACCAGAGGGGAGGGGTGCAGGCAGTGCAACGACGCTTGGTGTACGGATTGGGTGGCGCAAGAGCTGTTGGGTGTAAAAGTGGCAGATGAAGTGTAGATTCAGTTTGTTGCAAATGCTGGTTTCCAAGATCTGATTGGCATATGAGTTCTTGGCCTAAAGATTTGCGTATGCAGTGTAGAGAAGCTGGTGGGTGCAAAAGCCGTTTGATCTATGATGCTTTTAGCCTGAAATGTAATTGGTGTAGCAGCGCTTCGATTTGAACATTGGACGAGTGTAAGAAGTGGCCAGGAAGTTGGCCAGTGTCAAGCAGGAATCCTACCAAAGGACGAAGATGATGTTGTAGAGGAGGGGTCGAGGAGGAGAAAAGGGTGAGAAGTGGAGAAGTGGAGGAGGAGGAGCTACCACTACACCTAAAGGAGCCACTCGAGCAGACTGTGAAAAGATTCGAGTTTGGTCCTCGTACGAGTAGACTGCCTTTATGTGGGGATTATCATCCATGATGGAGACCCATTTCGCTTCTGACTGCATTGGCTTCGACTAAGCAATGAAGCCAAAGCAGTCCGGTGGATTTACAGCCCCTGAACTGGGCTCTTTTCATGTTCAGCTCTTTGCTCCTCATTTTCTTCTCATTCTCAGAAATGGTTGGGAAAGTCAGCAGCAAACACAGTGGGTTAAGAAGTTAAGACCAGGGTTTCCTGCAGACTTTCCTATGAGCCAACCCAGTGATCGCCTGTAACCATGTTGGAAGAGATGATATGGCAACTGCCTCAGCATTGAGACCTTGTACATTTGATAGCTGTCTTTGGCTTAAGACCACACTTCAAGCAGCTACCTTTGACTTGCTGCATCTACCCACATCCACTCCAACCCATGCCAAGCCACTCCAAGCCACTCCATCCCCAATCATTGTCCGCGTCATCAGCCCCAACCTCCCGATTCAATGCAGAATGCAGTTGTTTTGTCGACCGGCCAATGCGCCACTTTCGTGTAGCCACAGATCCACTTTTCACCGTCCTTTGACCTCTTGGAAATGGTGTCCTCCATGAGCTTCGGTCTTCCAAAAGCCCGCAAGAAGATTCCAAACAGCGCTCTACCTGCGGGCCAATTCCCCAGTTGCGTTTTGTTAAGGTGAAAGTGTACAGTTCTTTCTCCCAAGTTGCAAGACTTGTCTATGAAGCGCTTAGGTGCTACTGGAACGCTTGCAGCTAGGGACCCAGCCTGCACCAAGATTCCGACAGGGACGCTGTGTTCCATCGAGGTCGCACAGGAGGAACCTGATTGGGAACGGATCGATGGCTTGGTGAAGGTGACCATCGAGGATCAGCAAGAACTGGTGGAAGTGGCCGCTTGGCTATGCTTGGATGAATCATTTTCTTTTCATTTTCTTCACCATTTGTAGATGGTAGTGTCTAGACTTCGAAAAAGGAAACCAATAAATTTTGGGACACCGTCTATGGATAGAAGAAGGTCTGGAATTTTCTCAAAGTTGCACATTCGGAAGCTTTCAAGAAACTTGTCCGTCTTGTTGTTATCTACCAATAGGATTCAGTCTGTAGTGTTTGGTCAAGCACTGTAGTGTTTGGACCTTTTTCTTTTTGTCCGTTCGCCATGGGTACCCCCATCAAATCTCCAGCTCAGAAGAAGATGAAGGCATACGGAGAAAAGGAAGAAATGGGAAACTCAGATGATGTTCAGATACTCGATGTTCGTAGTAGTGGAGACCAACAATCGCCCAATGATGTCACCTTGCAAGCAATCGCCAACCTCCTTGATCAGAAGCTAGATCCTGTGCACAAGCTGGCAAGAGAACTCCGAGATGACTTAAGTAAATTCAAAGCCTCAGTCAGAGCAGAGTTCCAAAGCATGGGCCTCAGAGTTTCCACTATGGAGGGGCAAAATGCAGAGACTTGTTCTAAAATCGCCGAGCTCGAAAAGGAAGTTGCCAACATCAGGATTTCCATCAGCACCAGCAGCACCGCCCCAGCCGCAAAAGCCAACCCAATTGACCTTCACAGCAACATTGTGGTAGGCAACATCCCAGGAGAAGCGACATTTGAGTCAGCAAAAGAATGGCTAACCAAGCATTGCCAGAGTTATCGCATCGAGCCTCCGGCCGAAATCTACACCAAGGGCCCTTATGCAGGTTTGATTTTTGCAAAATGTGTCAGCCCAACCCAGCGGGACTCCATTCTCTCATCCATTAGGACATTGCACACCTCAGCCAGCAGTGCCCCCAAGACCTGGGCAAAGGTTGACAAACCTCTCAATGCCCGTACGGTCGAGAGCACATTGATGGCCATGAAGCGCATGCTCATTGAATGGGAATACCCTAGATCCATCATAGACATTGACCTGGATGCTTACACGCTTAGTGTGGGAAGAAAGGAAATTGTAAAGGTGTCGGTGGACAACTTTAGCTTGCAGCTAAAGTGGGTCGATGGAGAGTGGGAGAAGTGGGAAGAACTCCAATCTTCCAATGAGCTGACCGATATCCAGAGTAAGGCCCAAGCAAGACTTGATAAAGCCAAAGGGTACATGGCCAGCAGAAAGGGCATGGGTAAGGGCGAAGGCCCTCAGTAGGGATGTTGGCGGCGCGTGGGCTTTGTTTCACCTCCTGCTGGCACTCAGCGGGCAATTAAAGTCAATGTCGAAGAACATTGCAGTTTTGAGAACTTAAAGATTGGTAGTTGGAATGTTGAAGGCCTCACTGACCTCAAGGAGTACGAGGTGTGCCAATACATGCAAATGCACAACATTGATATCATGTGTATTCAGGAAACTCGACGGAAAAACTCTGCGTACTACACTGCTCATTTTGGATTTTTGTTCATCCTTTCTGGTAGCCCTGGCGCTGGGTGTGAGTGGAACGGTGTTGGATTCGCTATCGCTCCTCGCATGAAAAGACACATACAAAGTTTTTTGCAGCACTCTGATCGTTTATGCAGCCTGAAAGTCAGAACTCACGGTGGCAAGTTTGGTATTGTTTGCGCTTATGCGCCCCACAACCTGAAACCTGTTGATGAAAAATTGAAATTCTATGAAGACCTTTCTCTGGTGATAGGCAGATTGTCAGTGAACGGACCCAAACTGGTTTTTGGCGACCTCAACGCACGCATTGGTCAGCGACAAATTGGTGAAGATGATGTCCTGGGTGATTTTTGCTTTGGAAGAGTCGCGCAGCATCAGGTTGATATCCCGAACAGAGATTTGTTGCTTGAATGGTGTCATAGTTTAGCAATGATAATTTCAAACACTTTTTGCGCACAGCCGCAAGAGAGACTGGTAACGTACCATGAGCCGCATGTTGGGCCTGCAGATCAGATTTCTGAGACAGGTTTTGCAATGCTTGATCTTTTACTTGTCGGGGCGCGTTTCCAAAATCACATTCGAGACGTTTTCAGTGATAGATCAGCAGCTCTTGCTTCCCACCACTTCCCTGTTACTGCTATCCTTGATGTGCGCATTCCTCAACCCTCTCTCCGTAAAAGTGTCGGCCGCTTGAACCTTTCAGCTTTGAAAAATCCTGCAACACAACATAGCTTAGCATTGGAACTGCAAGCAATTCCTGCCAGCAGTCCGGCGGATGTAGACATCGATGCCGCTTGGAAGGGTTGGTGTGAAAGGGTGAACTTGTCACTTGCCAAGGTTGTTCCTATCAATACGCCTGTCGCAAAACGACCATGGATTAGCTCAGGTACTCTCAGGCTGATTTCTGCCAAGCGTTTTGCCAGGGAAAGCGGGAACTGGGCAGAGGAGAAACGCCTTAGGAAGGTTGTTCAAGTAGCTGCACGCAAAGATAAAGCAGAGTGGTTGGAGAATTTGGTTGCGTCACATGGCTGGAATGCGGTCAAATATTTGAAACAGGGTCATCGTAGACAAGAAGGTCGTTTGAAAAATGGCCGTGGGGAACTCGTAGACTCTGACCTCCGTGCTGAAACTTTTGCGGAACATTTGGAAAATATCCAGTGGAGAGTTCGCCCTGCAACTTTGATCCCGAATCTTGAGCCACCACTTCGAGCAGAATTGCCAGTGAGCTTGGGCCCGTTCACCATGCAGGAATTAGAATTTGTTGTTGCTCGGCTTGCCCCAAACAAAGCTACCAAACAAGGTGATATTTCAAGTGAAGTGTTTAAAGCTCTTTTGGTATCCGGGTCGGCCGAAATGCTTTGGGTGTTGGACTTCTGCAACCGTTGTTTGGAAAATAAAACTGTGCCGCAAAGCTGGTCAACTGCCTCCATTGCTTTGATCTTCAAAAAAGGGGATCCTGCTGATTGTGACAACTACAGGCCCATCAGTATTTTGTGCATTGCCTACAAACTGTTTGCAGCCATGCTTAAAAACCGACTCGTCGGAGGTGGGGTTTTAGGTGCGCTTTGGAAAACTCAATTTGGGTTCAGACAGGGTTACGGCACGGAAGATGCTATATTTATGGCCAGGAGACATGTTGAAAATGCCTGTGCTGCACGCTTTGGACAAATCAAGTTGCTTGCTTTGGACTGGAAGAAAGCCTTCGACAGTGTACATGTGGACAGTTTACTGGATGCTTTACGTCGTTTTGGTTTGCCGCAGGGATTTGTTCAGATGATCGGTGCGCTGATGCGAAGCCGACTTTTTTCCGTCACTGATTGTGGTGAGACTTCTGAGCTACATAGCCAAACGTCAGGCATTTCACAAGGTTGCACTTTAAGTCCCCTTCTTTTTGTTATCCTCATGTCTGTCCTCATGCACGACGCGCTCAACATGCTGCAGGGGGCTGCCAGGGAATCTTTTGAACGGGGGGATTTGGCTGACGTTGTCTATGCTGATGATACGCTGTTGATGGGAGTTTCCACTTTGTACTTGACCGAGTACATGCAAGCTGTTGCGGGTGCTGGTCGCAAATATGGCATGGAACTTCACTTCGGTAAATTTCAACTGCTAGGTGTGCGTTGCAACCCTGATATTCGTTTACCTGACAACACGAGCATACAGACTCAGCAATCTATCATGTATTTGGGCACAATGCTGACTGCTGATGGTAAGCATGGAAACGAACTATCTAGACGCATTGGGATTGCCAAAAGCGATTTTGCAGCATTGCAGAAGGTTTGGAAACATTCTACTTTGCACTGCCGCCAAAAGATCCAAATTTACAAAGCAGTGGTCGAATCAAAACTACTTTACAGCCTGAGTTCGTTGGTTTTGACAAAGCAAGAAAAACGTCGCCTAGATGGTTTCCAGAACAGATGTTTGCGTTCTATTCTTGGAATACAGCCTTCTTTCTTGTCCAGAACGTCAAATGCTGAAGTCTGGCAACGAAGTGCGCACGTCCCAGTGACCAAACTTCTTGAACGAAAACAACTGTTGCTTTTGGGAAAGATTTTGCGCTGTCACCCGAACCATCCTCTGAGACAAGTCTCATTCGAACCTGGCACATACAATGCGGCTACGTCTCGGTATTTGAGAAGAGTAGGTCGCCCTCGCAAAGAATGGGTACCTGAAGTTTTTTCTAAAGCACTTTCATTTACAGGTAGTGTTGACAATTTGCTATTTTTTGTCCAGAATGAGAAGCAGTGGCGCCAGCTGGTTTTGAACCAATGAATCGATTGGGGATCAGTCAGGCAGCCTTGTAACGCAATGCCTTTTAAGTTTGCATTTGGAGTTGCCCACGCGCCGCGCGGCGCACGGCTTGACAGACAGACAGACAGACAGGATTCAGTCTACCAATACGGTTCTCAACTTCTCTGCCTGATTGCTCTACTTCCATAACTGAGCACGGCACTAAGGATCCAGAGATGGGTCCCAGAGTTTACACCTACACGGGCGAGATGAGCTTCTTCAACCTCACAAATATCCCGCCCCATAGTGCTCTAGTGGTTCCGCAGAAGCAATGGAAGGACTGCATCGCAGCATCAGTGGATATCCGTGGTAGATAGTCAGAACAATTCACTGACCTTTGCGTCATCAGTGTCACTAAGCTTTTGATTTTGTGTGTCTAGGATTACACGTCCTCAGAAAGAAAAGTGGCGAAAGTCTCAGCTGCGAAGCTTGTCACTGGGTAAGGGTCTTGAAGCTCTGGAGTCCTCTGGAGTCCTCTGGAGTCCTCTGGGTCTCTGGAGTCCTCTGAAGGCTTGTTATATGGCTGCAAAACAGAACCGAAGCCTTCGTGCCTTCGTAGGGGCTCCCAGAATGTCAGCCTTGCCAGGCCTTGCCAGGCCTTGCCACCAACGAAGTTCTAAGGCAAACCAAGCGTCCGTTGAGGAGTTGCTTGCAAAGCAAGAGGAGGCAAAGAAAGCGGAGGAGGCGCTCACATGCTTTCTCTGTAAAGATCATTTCTAGGCATGGAGGTCTTCTCCGGATGAGAGTTTGAATCTAGATTGTTTTGGTGCTTGCATGGTGAGCAGAAGCTCTTCGAGTGTTGAAGCAGCGGTCCTGTTCTCTTCGTCTAGGCTCTGATCAAGCAACTTGATGAAAGATGCGAGGTCTGGAGCCTAGCCAGTGACGTGTGAGCAGTCCGTTCGTGCATCAGCTAGGTAGAGCGGAAGAAACCGTTCATCGGCTGGAAGCCTGTTTCATTGGAAACCGTCACGGAGAAGCACAAGCAGAAATCCCCGGGAATGTGTGGAACTCATTTTCAGACATATTTTGAACATCCATATGTAGAATTATGTAGATATCTTGGATTTCTTTCATTTCTTCATGTCTTCTCACATTAAGATGGCTCCACCAAGCTTTGGAGTCTGAATGTCCTCTTCAGGTTCTTTGGATTGGAATTCCCTTGGTTCGAAACTCAGTTACTGTCGCTCCTTCGGGTGCTTGTCGTAGCTACTGCCCGTTGTCTGTTACCAAGGACTGGCCAGATGTTGCAGGACTTTGGAGCCAAATGGTATAGACCTCAGCTTCCTAACACGTCCAAGCGCAGTGCACTGGTGCACATGACAGGCTTACTGAAGCCTTTCATCGAGCAGGTGCTCGCTGCCGAAGCTTGCGTGAACTGGCAATGGCTTCGTCTAAACTCTGTGCAGGGACTCTGGAAAGCACCAATCGAGTGACCTTCTTGAAAGTTGAGGATACGAAGGCTTGGGAACATCTTGGATAGCGAGATTTTCCTTACAGATCTTTACAGCATCAATTGCGAGGCTTTGCCAAAAGCCTACGATGTAGGAACCAGTTTGTGAACATGCTCAGAGCGCTGGTATTTCTTCTTCACCCTTCTTTCCAAAAGATGGCTGTTTGGGTGTGTTTTTCGTGACAAAGACCGTCCGCACCGGGATGAAGCCGCAAGTCTATGTCTAGAGCGGACGATCTGAAAAGACATGTGCTTTGTCTGGCACAGGTCCGGGCGAACTGGGTCAATGGTGACCATGCTAGCAACATATTGAGCCTATGTTGGGGACTCTTTGTTTGGCACGGAGACCATGTTGGGCCCAGCTGAGGCCGACGCTGGGCTATGTTGAGCTTTTTTGGGTCGCCATTCTGCTTGGCAAAGCTCCACTCTATATACGGAGGACCGAACAAGTGAATAACAAAGCTTCTAAGTATCTGAAACGGTGAACTCTCTACTTGTCACCTCCGCCACCTCCGGTCCCGAGCAGACACCTCCGGTCGTTCGACATTGGTCACCCACTCGGTCCCCTTAATAGGAGAGCCTAACCTCGCGTTACAAGGCTTGTGGCCGAGGCCCAACAGTTGCAAGGCGTCTCTGTTTTCTGTGTGGTTGTGGTAGTCGTGGATGGTGTTGTGGGTCATTCTGGCAGTGGTGTTGGATATGTTACCATTGCTGTTGCTGTCGTGGCTGGCCCTGTGGCCGCCGCCGGGGCGGCTGCTGCTTCTGCTGCTGGCAGTGCTGCTGCTGTTGCTGCTGTCGCTGTGGCCGTCGTGTACTCGTAGCTGTACTTGTCGACCAGGACGGCATGTTTGGCCAATCTCGTAATAGTTACGTTAGGGGTTCTTTTGGCTCATGGCCTCACCCTTGCTGCTCAGGGGCTTTGAGATACCTGCGGTGTTTTGTGTTTGCTTTCGACGACGCAGGTCACAGGTGGGAACAATGCGGGGAAGTTCCTTCTCAGCGTCAGGTGGGACCCGCCCTTTTCATGTCAGAGATTTGGACCTAGCATGACCTGCATCACACCTCAACACAGCGTTTCAGGAGCTTTCATCGAGGTTTCTCTATTTTGCTGGACAACTGTTGCTTTGAGTATCTTCTGGGGGATTCGTAGGGACTCAGCCTAGGTACGCCAAAGAACGAGAAGGCCTTCACACAAAGCTATTTGCCAAGGCCAAGAGCGCCAAGAGGGCGCGGAGATGGAAACGTGAGCAGCTGCATTCTTCTCTCAGCTTGGTCTTTCGAGGTTCCCTTCGCAATGACGAAGGAGACAAAACAGGCTTGGACGAAGCGGACGAACACATCGATCAAATTTTTCCCGCACGATAGTGGTTGCCTGGGTTGCCTTGCCAGGATCGGCTGAGCAGCTCTGTACTGAAGCAGCCCATGGATTTTTGCGAAATCAACACATACAGGCGCTGAAGCCGCTGAAGCTGCACGCTGCCCGACTCAGCTGGTCCGTCAGCCAGGTTGGCGGAGACCACGCTCCCGGTCCGCACCCCCAAGTTTTACTACGGAGACATCAGCAACGAAACGACCAACTACATCCTGATCACTGAACGAGTGCCCTTCGTGGGTGCCGGTGGAAGGACCTCCGTGAGTTGCTGTGTCGTTGAGTCGTTACTGGGTTCCTTGCAGGTGGATGAGGGTTTCAATCCCTTGATCCCAATTCCTGGCGGGCTCCGTTCTTGACATAGGTTCCAAGTTCTCAAGGTTTTTCAGGGGAAAGTTATGCACCTTTCTACATCTTTCTTTTGCGTGTTTCCTACATTTTCGTACTTCTACCAGGAAAAAGGCGCAGCTGAAGCCCTTTGAGGCCTGGCTTTGTCCAATTGGTGACCCGAATTGTTTGCAGATGGAT
The DNA here is from genome assembly GCA_009767595.1 of Symbiodinium kawagutii. NCBI lineage: Eukaryota > Dinophyceae > Suessiales > Symbiodiniaceae > Symbiodinium > Symbiodinium kawagutii. The sequence continues at coordinate 24,417 of VSDK01005790.1, forward strand.
CTTCTGAGGTTCTGTGTATAAAAGCTTGCAGCTTTTTACCTTTCAGACATGCGACAAAATTTCCTTGATACTGATGAGCTCTTTTGCAAGTTTGCATGGCGAAGGTGGAGGGGCCCTATGACAAGTGCAAGGATTACGAGCTGCGTGGTGATGCCAAAGAATACTATTCCCTCATCATGGAGGTGCACAGATGCGAAAGGTGATGACAATTGCGTGGATGCCGCTATATCTATGTATGTCTATGTTCCTTTGTGGATCACAAGTGTAAGGTGCTGAATCTCCATGACTCATCATTGGCCCAGGTGAGTGGGAAGATTGGGGGTGCGGGCAAATCCGGAAGGCATCGCTATGTATGTGGCATTTGTGCAGTAGTGAGCGTTCAATGACTTGCTCTTGAGTTTAGCCTGATTGCATTTGATCCGGGCTCCAGTGTGTCGCGGTCCACCCCCAAATCACAAGCCTCACAGACCGATGCTGGTTCGCTGGACCCTTTCAAGTGCTTACAGTAGCCTGTATGTAGCAAAGCAACCCCTGACAATAACCAAATGCAACCAGCAAGAACTGGCAAATCAAATACAGTTCACCATTGCTGCATTGCACTTGAGCTTCTTGATTTGTCAGGATGGGGACGCAGGACTGCTTGCTACCCCCGAATCAAACGGATTCTGTTTTTGTTTTGATCAGCTGTTTGATGTGGGACTTGCCGCAGATCACAGAGACTTGAAAATGCTGCAGATCTTGGAAGGAGTTTTTGTTGCAAAACTTTCCAACGCTTCGAGCTCCACCTGGCGACTTGAGGGTGACGTCAGATGTTCTGCGAACGATCTGAAAGAGGGAGATGGAAAGAGATGTTTAGAGTTTGAAGAGTTTAAAGAGTTTAGAGAGTTTAGAGCTAAAGATTGAGACTGATTGAGATTTCAGAAGTAAAGATTGAAACAATTGCCTTAAGGTTGTACCAATCGGAAAACAAACCGTTCCTTGGAACAGGCATGGGGAGCAAATCCCAATGGCCCTTCCGGAGGTCCGCCCCAGGCATGACACCTGTGGCTTTTTCATTTGAGCAGATTCTTTTTGATGCAAGTAAGGATGTGTAAGGATGTATAAAGGAGTTAATCTTGCTGTAGGCCATGACTTGGTTTCACACCACATGTATGACTACACCGAGCTGTTTCTGTTTGGACGATCAGTTGCTGTTTTTTTCATGCTGGGCGCAGGCTATGCAGTCCAAGCTTCGAATTGCCATCCAATTCTTCTCCCAGACAGCGGCGCATTTCTTTCCTTCATACGCTGTCAAGAATGAGTCGAGGTCTTGGAGTTGGGAATGCACTTTGCAGGAACTCCTGCAGTTGAGCTTGGGTCTGTCAGTGCCTGCCTTGAGGTTCATTGAAAAATTCAGTGACGTGCTGATGAAGTACTCCGCTTACATGTTCGAACTTGAGTGTTGGAAGCACGAGGACTTGGACGTAGAATCGCAGAGCATCTTCCTAATTTGAGACTGGAAAAATATGTGACTTACTCTACTAGGATTGGTGTCGTATCAAAGAATGTGGCCTTCCAAAATGAAGTCATAACTTTGCACGCGAACCACGGCTCTCAAGAGTCGAATCTAACTTTTCCCGATCGCCATTCTAAAGAGCGGCTTGAAGCTATTTTTTTCAGCATTTGAAGCTGTCAATTAGAAGCATAGTTTTCAGCTACGAATTGTATTGTATTGCGGGAAGGATGTGGATTATGTCGGATTGTCCCACGCCAATTTGAATGTGGACAATGCTTACTACTGGCGGGACGAGGCGCCTTGAAGGTCTGCACACAACTGGAATCCTTGATAGGCATAGGATGTTGGTTGGACTATGGATGTTATAGGACTATATATTAGTGCACATATAGGGACTATGTATAGCTTCTTAGCTAGTCATTTTGATGTCACCATTGATGCCTTGGAAATTCTGGGAAATGGTTATATCCTTCGACTTTGACGGAACATTTCTTTGTACTTGAAGATATTGTCTCAAAAAGTGTTGTAATTCACTGCAAAGAAACGTTGTGTTGCATGAAAGACAAAAATGAGCGAATATCACAATCATGTTTGACATCTATAGACTACATACTATAGTATAGACATCATTGATGATCGGATTGGAGCATTGGCCAGGCCGGAAAACTGTGCTGTGGCGTGCTTGACTGGGGCGGTTTTGGTGCAAGTTGCTTGGGCCACAAGCTCTGGTGGTACTTCAATTGCTCAGAATTTGAGCCTCTGAAGGAGTGGTCCAGTTGGGGCACAGACAGTGTCCTCAGGAAGTCTAAGAAAGATATAGAGAACAGAGAGAAAAGAGCAACATTCGTAGGTGCAGGCTTAGCAAGACTGAACAATCAAACGATCTAGGAATCTGAGGAGGAGTCAAAAAGCATGAGGAGGGCAGGAGAGTGTGCGCAAGCCATATGACCTTTTCTGAGTGCGTGACTTGGCCACGTTTCATCATAGCATTTTTATCTCTTGCACAGGAGAATTTCCAGCACTTTTTAAAGACTTTCATTGACTCGTGCGCCTTTGTCGACTGTTTTGCAGCACGTTGGTTGGCCGTGAAATTGCTTAAGCACGCAACAGACTCTTTCTTTCTAGTCATTTTCTTTCGGTACCTTGTACTTTCCTGGCTTTTGTGTACGCTTTTGCAGGTACCAAGAGTCTGGCGGTCCCAAGCTGGATCTTCAAACCTTGGAAAGAATGGCTTGATCCCCTGACCTTCCAGCTGTACCTGGCTGTGTTGATTCTGCAAGGGGAGACCTGAGTCCACCTCGGTGATTTTCCCCTTGACCTCGCCCCTTCCCCTCCCACCATCATCATCATCATCATCATCATCGTCATCATCATCATCATCATCATCATCATCCTCATCATCATCATCATCATCATCATCATCATCCTCATCATCATCATCATCCTCATCATCATCATCATCATCATCATCATCATCATCATCATCATCATCATCATCATCAT
>VSDK01005793.1:0-44656 GCA_009767595.1 Symbiodinium kawagutii
ACTCTTGGTGAGACACTCTTGGTAAGACACTTTTGGCGAGACACTCTGGGCGGGACACTCTTGGTGAGACACTCCTTGTAGGACACTATGAGGAAGACACTCTTGCAAGACTCTCTTGGTAAGACACTCTTGGTAAGACACTCTTGGTGAGACACTCTTGGTAAGACACTCTTGGTGAGACACTCTTGGTGGGACACTCTTGGTGAGACACTCCTGGTAAGACACTCTTTGTAAGACACTCTTTGGTACGGGGACCTGACTGCCGACCACACCAACCCACCACACCAACACACCAGTGTAGAATCTATCGCACCTGCCACGCAAAGTGGACTTGGGACCTGTCATGAGACATGCTGCGATGCTACAAAGTGCCACGCCTGTCACGCAAAAGCAAGTTGCACGACACGCCAAACCACGCAAAGTGACCACCTCCACACGCTTCCCCCAATGGTACGGGGACCTGACTGCCGACCACAGCAACCCACCACACCACCACACCTGTGCAGAATCCCTTGCGCCTGCCACGCAAAATGGACTTGGGACACGTCATGGGATATGCTGAGATGCTACAAAGTGCCACGCCTGTCGCGCAAAACGAGGTTGCAGGACACGCAAAACCACGTAAACTCACCACCTCCACATGCTTCCCCCAATGGTACAGGGACCTGACTGCCGACCACAGCAACCCACCACACCACCACACCAGTGCAGAATCCCTTGCGCCTACCACGCAAAATGGACTTGGGACACGTCATGGGATATGCTGAGATGCTACAAAGTGCCACGCCTGTCACGCAAAAGCAGGTTGCACGAGCCGCAAAACCACGCAAACTCACCACCTCCGCACGCTTCCCCCAATGGTACGGCCTTACGGCCCTACCGCGAGCGGCGACAAACGGTTGCGAACACTTGCGAACGTAAACGCAACGTCCAGCGAACACGTCTCCACCCCCAGACCCCCACTATGAAACGAGAACCCGTGCTACGCATTCGGGAAAAAAAGACGTGCTGGAATTCTGCTCATACAGGTCTGGAATATTAGCCCAACAACCAACCATCCCAAGTACTATAGCAAAAACAAAACAATCTTTAAAACCACCAATTAGAGATGCTGTCTTGAGATGTCTTGAGTATTCCACGATGGATGTTCAGTTCCCATGGCCAAGTTACTCCTACTTCGGCCATTTGAAAAACATCAGCAACCATTGACAAGCCATCGATGAAGCACCTGGGCGTGACACAACACTATAGTTAACCGTATACCATTGACCAACCAATGAAAAAAGGTCTCAAACTTCGCTGAGTGTGCTTTCTATGGCCAGCTGAACGAACCCGGCCATCCCAAATGTTGAGGACCCCAGTGATATCGGGACCTGTTGGCACAGGGATAATGTCAGATTTCTGGGCACCACTCCGTGAAGGCTTGCGCTGTCCCGAGTCTCATCCCCCCAGCAGTGACTTGATTGCCATGTGAATTGCTCTTGGTTGCATATGGTTGTAGCATGTTCCATCATCCCAAAAACATAGCATCAGGTCCTAGTCACATGTTTCATTTCGCTGGCTTACACCTGCTGGGTGGCTCCTTGAGAAGGTCCACGATGATTTCTCCTCGCGCAAGTCTGGCATAGCCGGTGACATCCGAAGCTAGGCTGGCATAGACTCCGCAGAATTGAGACACCAGCAGGTTGAAGAAGAAACTGTAGACCTCAATGTCTACCCCGGACTAATAAACCCCAGTTGATTAATTGGGAGGGTTACCATCTTAATGGGAAACCAAGACTATGATGGCGGACACTGATTAGATGCCAGACAATAAAGGTCGAGAAAAAAAAGGGCTATAAATGGCTATAAACCAAAACCATAAGCCACAAACAATACCAGGATGTCCATAGCGTACAGCCACCTCCCCTCTCAAATTTGCGTTTTTCTCTTCATCAAAATGCCTAGTTGGCATGGTTGGGTCTGCCCGTTGTTGATAGACAGCGACAAAATACATCAGCCTGATCAGCCTTGTGGCTCTGACTTTCATTGTGTTCAGTGGTTTAGATGGCCAAATGGCTGTGATTGTCACAACCCAACCTTGTAGATGTGGTACCCATGTGGAAAGCATCCAAGAGTCCTGGGCGACCCTCGCCCCTCGCTCTGTCCAGCACAGAGAGACCAGGAGTCAAAATGACAACAACTGCTACGAATGTTCTTACAATATTGCTGCTTCTGCTGTGACTACACTACTGTACTCTTCCTAATACCCCCACAACTACTACCTTTCCTCCTCCTCCCCTACTACTCCTACTCCTACTACTACTCCCACTCCTACTCCTACTACTGCTACTGCTACTACTGCTACTACTGCTACTGCTACTATTATTGTTATTATTATTACTACTACTACGGCGACGACGACTCTTGAGGTGATGACTTCTCTCTTGCGGAATGGTTGCTTGCCACCTGTGACCAACCATCATTCTGTACATGCCTGGTTACTTGTTGACAGTAGTTGGTTATGTTGGTGATTGTCCAAGCATCGTTGCTAGCCAGTCAAATATGTGCGTGTGTGCGAATGTGCATGTATTGTGTATTTGTGTGTGTGTGTGTCCATGCGGTATGCATGTAAAACACTGCATATACATTATGTATATATATATATATACATGTATGTATGTATGTATGTATGTATGTATGTATGTATGTATGTATGTATGTATGTATGTATGTATGTATGTATGTATGTATGTATGTATTAAAAAGAAATATATCTGTATGAGGTACATTTACATGTATTTCATTGAATGGGTATATGTATCTACAGCTTCATGCTGTGCATGCTCAATAAAAGACAACAGGATTCGACCAACAATTTAGGTCCACCAGCTGGGACAGAGTGCCACAGGAACCACTAATCTTCGTAAAATTTCTCGAATCTGCATATTTTTTTTCAGGGCGACAACTAAAAGAATGGGCCCTGAACCCCTCCCGAACTGGTTGTGTGCTACCCCAGGATGGGGAGCTGCCACCAAGACACAACTACCATGAAAATGCCCAGCATCACCAGAAGGGTTGGATTTTCTTCTGAAATCTCATGCAATTCCGTCAGATCCATAATCCCTAGGCTCATTTGAGTCAGAGTATTCATAGCCGTGCCCACATTTTCAAACTGATGGTTCATAGGCTGCGTCATTGTCAAGCCCATCGCGGTGATGCCGAAGGCAAACACTAGCACTGCCACAAAGACAGCCCCCAAACATAGTACGATTTGCCTCAAAAAAGCGGCACTCGTTTGACTTGAAATGCCCTTTGGATAATCTGATGTAGCAACGGAAAATTCATTGCACGGAATGTGCTTGAGAAGCAATAGTGGTCACTATCCAGACAGCTACAAGAGACTTCTTGAGGTGATCTTGAGAGAAAGTTCAAAATTTGTGGTGCATCGCATCATGCACCCATGCAGCAGAATTGGCAACTTGTCCAGAGCATTGGGATCCAAAAAGTATCTCCCCGGACGATCATTAATGAGGTCTTCTTGAACACATAATGTAATTACATACAAACTCATGACATATCACAGCCATACAGTGTTTGTTTACATGTGTTCTTTGCATAACATGTGCACAACTGGTGGTTTCTCAAAATATGTGCACCCCCCAATCATCTAATATTAATCATTATCATTAGTACTAAACCAGCCATAAGTTTGGGGTTCCCTATGGCTTCAGAAACCACCATGGAATAGTTGTTTAACCATTATTGTTGTCGGTTATCCCTCATTATGAACCACTATGAATTCTAATTCCCTGCGATTATCCCTCCCGATAAACCATTACATGTCTTAGTTGTCAACATTGATCAACTCTGATAAATTCCCCTATAAACCATGATAAACTACCACTCCCTGTTAGGGAAACCATTTAAAAACCATGTATAAACCATTATAATTCCCCTATAAATCCTTTAAATCCACCGCTATTTGCACACCTTCCATCCATCTCTACGTCGCCGTTGCGCTTGCGCCAAGGTGCTTGATGGCCCTGAGGCACAGCACTCGGTACTCGGACAAGGCCACCGAAACGTGACCCAGCTCCAGGATCAAAAAGAGATAGAGGAAGATCCCTGGTGCCAATGGGTCAAGCAGTTAACCAACCAACCAGTGGTTAATGGTTAATGATAGGGGATAACAACTAGCAACTATAGGGGATATAATTAGTGCGTGAAGATACCATGGTTAATCAGTGCAAGGGGGAAATAGTGGCTAATGATAATGACCTGGTTAATAGTGGTTAAATAGTGTCGAAGATACTTGCAAATAATGATAATGATCTGGTTCGTGGTGCGAACAACCAACCCGTCATGAAGAATACGCGCATGTCAACTAGAAATGTGTTAAGTATCATTAGGGAAAATACACCATGTTTAAAACCGACAACCCGTCATGCTGTGTGATTACCAGGTCTAGTCAAATTATGTCAAATTATGTCACATTTAAACTTTGAAACCACCAACTGGTAGTTGCTTAGGCATTATTGTTGCTTATTCTCCCTTACCACTGTAATTGAGCCCATGTGTAGCTGGGGTTAGTGAAGCCATGGTTAGCATTTGGTGGTGCCAGGTTCTGGTATCGTAGCGGACAAAACAGTTTACTGCAGAAATTCCACGTCCCAAACTCTGCTTTGCCCAGTCACTCTTGTTAATTTTTTTCAGGTTTCGTAAACCGATCTGGGGGTTTTGGTCTGTTGCCATAAACCCGATTTGTTCAAAGTTGTTTGTTTATTTTTTGGTATTTTTCTTTGGGATTTGATGGGTTTTGAGCGTGTCCGTGCTGGGTGGTCCGCTAGCTACTGCACATTGGACACTTGGAAACCATGTCAACTGCGCTCTGTCTGTCATATGTGTCGAACACGGGTAGCTGATTGTTTGTGCATACTGCCTCCTGAAGATGTAGATGGAAAATCCGCACTAGTCCGTACCCAAAACAGATGCAGAGAAATTCAACTTGCAACACTCGCTGACCATGGCAAAGTTTTGACTACAATTAACCATTAATCATCCAGAACTGTTAAGGTCACCATTGCTCATTGCTACACAAAAATCAAACCAAATGAGCTTGATTTGTTCGATTCCAACAACCTGACAGCGGCAACAAAGAACAACAAGAGGCGTCGCCCTGCCTAGCACCAGGAAGAGTCCATAAATAAAGCTGAAACTTTCTGCCCAAAGATCGCAACGAGCTTGTACGATCTCATTTGCATCTCCCATGCAGTGAATCATTGGTTCGGTCGCCAACATCCCCATCAAATCCAGCGTCAGTAACAAGCTCGTAAGTTCTGTTCCACGAGACAGGTACTTGGGAATGCACAGAGATGCTCCGGAGCATCTGCCCAGAAAGCTCCAAGAGAACCGATGAACGTCGTTGCTTGCAATCGCCTTGTGAATCTGCATGCTGTGCCACCATAAAAGGCGGCACAAGCCCAACATGTATACCAGCCTCAGTGGGTTGAGTGTGCTTCATCCATTTCCCAATGGTCAAACACGGGCAAATTATGTTGATCATTGATATGCAGTTGGTGTGTGGACATGTAGTACTAATATGTTTTAGAAACACATGAATCTGCAATTGGTAAAGACATATAAATATATCTGTGTAGATATACAAATGTAAACAACATCATACAAGTACTGAAAAGAATTGGCAATTACTGGTAGAGTGTATATACAAAGATGTTGATATGCGTTTTTGACATTGATTGTTTCTGTCCACAACAAGAGAAAGACTCAAGAGCCCTCAAAAACAATTACCCCTTGCGATACATCTGCTATTGACACACCCAAAAAACAGCTGATGGAGTTGGGTCCTCCGTTTAGATTATTCTGCTCTGCATAGTCCATTCACATTCCATCTGCGGCTTGGATGAAGTAGTGATACATAGGAACCAATAGTACAGCGATAAATCATCCTGCATGGCACTGCATGGATCGAAATGAGCTATGCAATAACCAACCAACCAATATCCGTTCATCAACAATCACATTGCCGTTCGTTGATGGAAACTCCTGAAATGCAGAAAAGTAGCACTCTTGCAGCTGCCAGGAAGTTTGTAGTGACCGGATTGTCCCTTGCTGGATCGTTCAAATAGCATCCAGCAAGAATGAAGATGATGAAATTGAAGACTGTCATCAGCTGGCCCTGCAAAAAGAATCTCAAAACCAGATTTTGCCAGAGCAGATCCAGCGTAAAGCTCAAGATTGGATGAGTGATGGTCCCGGGATGCTTGAACTTCACAAAGCCTGAGACAGGGTGCGAATCCTAATGTCGCTGGCCCATCCTAGATGCTTGTGGCCTCCTTGGGTGCTTGGGTGTAGAAAGGTGCAAACAAGATGCTGACCAGCGCCCTTGACGTCATTCTGCTTTCGTCCATATCTTGAAGCAAATGCTCCAAGTAATAGATCACGGGACGCGTTCCCTGGAAAGTCTTGTGTGAGCGCCAAATGAGACCATCCAGAAAGGTGTCTGCCAACCTTGAAGAACCGGAGAATTGCGGCGGAAGACACGAAAAAACACCACTGAAATGCAAAGATGTGGAACATGTGATGAGGAAAAAACACAAAAACCAAGAGTTCTCAATGTTTCATAAAGATCAATGGCCAACAAGGGCTCACAGTGCTTGACGATTCATTGTGGTGCTCGCTCTGCAAAATCGACATCCTTTAGGTTACTCCTGACAAAAATTGCTGGGATGGGTGCGTTTCTCTGCTTTTAAACCATATCAACCAAAGTGAGATCAACAATTATGAAATGCCAAAAATTAAGGAAATCACCAATTGTTTCTGGAAGTAATGACCGCCGCTATATATTTGTGAAAGTATTACAATTTTGGCGCAACCAGTCTACCCAGATGTCTTATCTGAATGAAAAGAGCCGTCCAAAAAGCCTAAGACACAATGTTTATACCAATTGATTGAAGCCTGGCGATTCCAGGTTCAACCTGACCCCCTCCCGCAACCAAACTTTAGTACCTGCGGCTTGGCATAAGTTTAATCAATAGGGGAAGTTTAGTACCAATCATCATTGAGCCTAGTTGCTGTTAGCAGGCTTCAAACAAACAACAAGTTAGAGTGAAGCAGCCAGTCAGGGATGGGAAGCAGCCCTCTGGACTTCCCAACATTTCCACCGAAAGTTGGACAAAGCGATAGCTGGTTGAATGGATGCCCCCAAGTGGAATGAAAGGTAGGTTTTTCTCAAGGTTTGAGTCCCCGGACTCAAGGAAACCAGTGGTATGTGTACGCTTCTCAAGGGATCCATAGAGACAGGAGACCCCCAAGTCCTGTACTGTTCCACCCCTAACTGGACTTCATAGGGCGACCACCTATCACAGGTCAGCAGCACAAGCTGTGGTTTTGTCATGCTTTGTCCAACCTTCAGGGGAGCCTCAGACGTTTCCAGGTTGTAAGGAATAGTACCGAAAAACATGGGCTGAAGGGATAGAACTCTGCAAAGAGAGCATTTTGGAGACTCAACTTTAAAACAACAACAACTAGAAGAAAAAGTTCAGCAATGACACATAATGACACTCTTCAGCTGCAGAAGGTATCCCTTGTTGAAGACAACAGCAACGACTCACCACCAACGCAACGCCGCCAAGGCGCCCGGGGGCTTCATGCAAGATGTTCTCAGCGATGTCGGGCTGAAGTTGGAAGAGCTCGTTCACCCCGTAGTAGTAGCGATCCCGGTCCGCACGGATGGTCAGGATGTCCTGGCGCTCGTCGTGTTTGGAAGGTCAGCAGCTCGGTTGTAGAAGAACATCAAGAAAATTTGGTGAAGAAAGGATGGGTTTTGAACCATTAGCAGATTTTGAAGCTTGGAACAATATACATATATGTGAATGTTCATGTATATACAGATGTGGCGGCGGCAAAATCAAATGTATTAAGGTGCATTCATGGATTTTTAGAACATCTCCTTGGTCTATATGATTTATTGGCCGGCGATGGCCTCAGCCATGGCCTGCCCAAGCGAGATGTATGCAATTCGATATGTTCTGTGTAACATGAGCTTTGCATCTTTTCCAATCGATCTAAAAATACTCTACTCCTGTGGTATACCCAGTTTTGAATTAGCAGCATGATTTCATCAAGGATTGATGGGGTTTTGTTTCACGCATCTCAACTGACGTCTTTGTATGGCTGATGGTTACTAATATGAGCTGCAAGAAACTTGGATTTATCAAGGCCAATGAATGCTGCACCAACGTATGTACAGTAGCCCTTCTGTCTATCGCTGATTGTCCTTTCTAGTGGTTGAAGATACCCAGTGGCTGTGGTTGGTTCTTAGCTGCTATGTGCCGAAGCAAAACCAATCAACCAACCAACCAACCCTCCAATCCAGACCAGTCACCATCAACTATCAAAATCGTTATCACCAGCATCATTAACATATTAACCAATCATTGACCATCATTAACCACCACCAAGCAACATTAACCTCAATAACCAGTTGATAAACCATCCTCTTCTCATGGTTAACATGGTGGCTTATAGATCCCTTGCTAAAAATATATTTTCAGTGGTTATATGGTCAATCCATCATATCCCAAAACCATCCAGTTATTGGGTATAAGCCATCCAGTTAACCATCATTCACCAGCACCACCGGACATGAACCACCACCCCCGGTGGTCGGTCACCAGCCCAGCACCGACCTCCAGCATCTCCTTCGCCGTTGCGTGCGCACCTGGCAATTTTCGGCAAGCCAGGCAGTTCAGGCTGCACCTTCCATGGGATTGGAATGTGATCAACGGATGGTTCGTATGGCGAGCTGGGTCAATATTGGCCATCAATAAATCGGTTGAAATGTGATCAGTATACATGGCTTATAAGTTGCTGAACCAATCGTTGCTATGATCATAGTACTTGCATGTACTTGCTATTCCCCGTGGCTGCTTTCAGCAACACGATGCCCAACCACAGGTTTACACGGCCGAATCCCCAGGAATTGGTCGAGTGTCGTGTCCAGCAGTTGCGTTCTTAGCCGCGTGCCCATGAAGTGCGAGGCACCAAGACGTGAACCACGTCTGCAAATCAGTCATGAGGATTAAACTAATTAAAAAAAAAAGTTGGATGATTAGTGATGATTAATTAGTGACTAAATTATAGAGTAATTATAAACATCAAACTAATCAAAATACATGATGACTATATAGTGGTTATAGTTGGACGTGATTTGATGACATTAATGATAACCTTTAATGACAAATAACGGAAATTAATTCATCCGTGGTAAATGCCGCTTGACAATCAATAAGCATTGCTCATGGCTAATAGTTGCACGTGTACTGGTGGGACGATGGCGCTATGGCAATCCAGAAAAGGGGCCGTTTCTTAGTAGCTGCATTTCTGATTCACTAGGATGCTGGTCAATGGATGTCGGTGGGGGTTAAGGGTGAGCAACATAATTTGTGTTGGATCTGGATTCCTGACTCAAGAAATTAATTCAAGGTTGGCAAGTCGGGACAGCCCATTGTTGATGAAAGTATACAAGCCCGCATGATTCCAAAGAACATCAAACAAAGTAACATCTATTCAGATCAGTCCGGTGACCTAACGGTGACATGACAAGAATGATGACCATGATGAAGGAATGAGTCTGAGTCTTCCACCTGTGGCCATGAAATCTCAGAGCTCCCACCTGTTTGCAAAGCCCAGTAGAGGGGTGAGATCGATTGGCTGCCCACGCGAACGCCCAACTGCCAGGTGTAACGGTCTGCTCTGGGGGCGTCCTGCAGAGTCTGGTGATTTCGAAAAGTCATAGAGGGTATCCCATGGCTTTCATAGGGGGTGATAATGGTTAACAATAGGGGATGATCCATAAAATAAGACCAGTGTGGAGAAACTCTTAATAGCCGCGGGTACCCCCCGTATCCCCCATTCATCCTCCTGTTTATGAGCCGTTCTTAGGTCTGAACCAACTATCACTTTGGGGTTCTCAACTTTGTGTACAAAGTTTAGTGGTCCTTGAGCGGAGATTTTAGATGTACATGTACTAGCTGATCCTTTTGGATATAACTTTGCTCTCTGATCACGCATCAGATCGGATCCAACTCCTCCAGGATGATCAAATCATGTCGCTAGTTGATGACAAGCCGTGCGCCGGTGATCTTCGGATCATTTCTGGTTGATCTGTGTACGAGCAACACTACCGTGCTTCGCAACAGAACACTCCACGAGCTGATTGGCTTGAACAAGGGTGCCCACGCCAAGCCCATTGTTTCCATAATAGAAGTAGTACTAAGTTGGTGTCTTCACTAATTAATTACGTATGATCTACTCTTTGTAAAATGATTATGACATATTATGACAAGACTGATCCGCACAGGACAAGCTTCGGAAGCGGATGCCAACCATAACCATTCCCAACCAAAAAGGAGCGAAGAAATGCACGCGAAGCAAAGAGTGCTCATTATGAAGAGGAGGGTCCGAAAAAAGGAATTTCCTGAATCCCCAGACATTGTCGCCTTGTCTAGATTCTGTGGCACATTGCATGCTTCCTCGTCTATCTTGCTTTGTTATCAGTTCCTCCTTTTGTTGCCTTTTGTTGCTCAATCCTTGAAGCCAAAAAGTGCGCAGGCTTGCTTTCAATTAGCGAGATAACCTAAGATCGCTTCAAATAAAAGGACCAAACAAACATAGTTGCACCGTCGAAGGTGATGTTGTCATCAGCTCGTCGCACCTCTATAGCTACAAACCGTTAAAAGCATCTCATAGTCGCATACAGTCAAAAAATATGGAATAATTAACTCTAATGTCATTACAAGTATAGAACGCTTGTAACATCTTATAACTATCATAATTCACTAAAAAAAAAAACAATCCATCGCAATTATATTAGAATCCGCAAGGTGATCCATGATAATCCGTTATAACTACTACTGCAGCCTAATCATAAATATGGCTGTGGGCCAGTTCACCCTGTACCCGTGGTTCCCCCATCATTAACCGGCTTGTTTTCCCTATGAAATGGTCGGTTATTATCCCCTACTATTGCTGCTTGATATTGACCCAGCTCACCATGTATCGCTGCTATATCCCCCTATGAAATTGTTGGTCCTCATCCCTTATGAACCATTAACCAGCTAGAAATCATCATTGTGGTTGGTTGAGATTGACCCATAGCTATATAGTTGGTATATATCCCCCCTAATTCTTGGTTATTGTCCCCTGCCATATCATTACCATCATCCCTTCCCTATCCCTCACCTCCCCACCAGTCACCCCAAGCAGCGCGGCGCGGCGCGGCTGGGCGTCCTGCAAGGCCTTGCGGATGCCTTCGGCGTCGTCCGCGTGGATCGCCTGCATCACCGCAGTGGAGCCCTCCACGATGGTCCGCTTCAGGACGCGGGACACCAGACCCAAGGACCACCTGCGGCGAAACCGGAGTGAAAAATCTTGATTTCAGTGCTCTGGCTTCCATTGCATCCATGTTTGTCACTTGACTTGTGAGTGATAGGTAGGAATCATGCCCCAAATCTCAAGAATCAGTTGGCAGAGATCAACCAGAAAATAGTTGTTGACACCCAAAATTATCAACCAGGATACAGTACTTGACCAATATATAGCCTAGCTCTTTATCTTTTCAGATTTCATTTCATTTCTCAAGCCAAAAAAAGCACATCAAATTGCTCAAAAGGAATATCATTGCTGTCACCGGAGGTCGTTCGAACAGCTCGGGTCCTACTTACTAGCTGCGGTAGCATGGAGTGCCACATGCCAGCCTCGTATACACCAATGATGCAAGCATAGCAGGGGCAAACACAAACATATGCCAACTGAGGGAATACCCAATGATGTCCGTGCAAACGGGTCAGAGTTCCTAGCACTTTACGGCTGTCTAGCCCTCGAGAACATCCGACTACCTTCCGTTTCTGCTTGGTACAGAACTAATTTGGAGTTGCGACGCCATGCCCATTATCTCTTCACATTTCAAGTTGATTTTACTTCACTGTGGATTCGGCACCGTCTCTTGTTATGACTGCTTATATTGCTCTTGTTTGTTGTCATTACTTCCCTGTTATACGAATCCCTCAGCGATTGGGAAACTGGAGAAACTGGCAGCTGGCGAAGGGAAACAGTCCCATCATCACTAATCATCAACTGATGGCAAACAATTTGGAAGTCACATCAGTTAAACAGTTGGAAGAGTTCCTTTGTTCAGTGGCTAACTATTTTGACGGCAACATCATTTGTGCAACAACTTTTCTTAACAGTTTGATAAAACGTTGTCATGATCACAGCAACGACACAGCCACAGCCAATGCATGGAAAACTTTTTGGAATGGAAGAAACCTGCATGACAGAAGACGTTCAGTTCCCATGGTGCCACCATTTGAGCACATGATTTGTTGACAGTTCTCAACTAAGTTGTTTGATGAAAACAAACTAAGAGTTCCTAACAATTAACAACTGACAGTTTAATTGTTAATGTCATCTCATTGACAACTACTAAACTAACAGTTTGACAATGTAACGGCTGGAGGCTTTCTTTACTTTGTATTTGTTCACAAGTTCTTGGTGTGCAATGTTCTGACAACCAAACATCACTCTAAGCGATACACTGTTGTTACGGTTGTTTGTCATTCCCTTGGAAAAAACCTCATGGATCATGAAGAATCATCATCAACCCTCATGATGAATCATCTGTCATCATTGGTCAACCATGCACGTTCCATCATCATGACTATCATTAACAAAGAACCAGTCCCGAGCGCATCAACGAACCAGCACTGGTCATCAATCACCAGCCCTAAACATCAGATTTCATCAACCAAAAACCAGTATAAACCCCAAGTTTGCTACTTCGCCTATCTTGAACCAATAACAAAAGTCAAAAACCAGCTCAAACCATTATCAAACCCGCTTATGAATTAGTTTATTGACCAGTATCAACCACAGTTAACCTTCAACTGTGCTGTTTCTTCCGCCATAAGCCATCATTAACCTGTCATTAACCATCATCGACCACCCAGTTTGCCTTCAACCATCACCCAGCAGGTTAAGCATCATTAACCTATATCATTAAGCATCATCAACCACCATGAACCAGTATCAACCATCATTAATTTACCAGTATCAACCATCATTAACCTATCATCAACCAGTATCAACCACCATCCCACCATCATCAACCCATCAACCGCCCCCAGTTTGCCCTGGCCTAAAGCCTTCCACCATCATGTGCTCGGGTACATCTCGTTCAGCCAGCTGATGCGCCCGATCAGCTGGACACCACCTCAGCAAATCGAACCAGCAACCAGCGCTCGACTTAACGTGGTTGATAACCAACCAACCAACCAACCAACCAACCAACCAACCAACCAACCAACGGTCAATAGTAGCTAGTTGGTGGTTAATAATAAGGGATGGTAAGCAACAATAACACGGGATATACCAGCTATATAGAGGCTATATGGGGTTTAACTAGAGATTGACCATGGTTCTATATGCTCTTATAAGGGAATATAGTGGTTAATGATAGGGGATAATAACAAGAAGACCAATATGTATGATTAACTATGGTTAATAGCTGTTAATAGTAGGGGATTAGAATAGTCTATGATAGGGGATAACCAACAACAAACTCATGGTTAAACAACTATCATGTGATGGTTTCTCAATGGTTTATGGGTGATTATAGTGATTGATAGGGGACAATAAGCAACAATTATAGGGGATATACCAACTATATCCAACTATGTATCGTGGTTTCTCAAGCCATAGGGGACCGCCAAAATGGTTGGTTTATTACTAACACTAATAATACTAATAATGATTAATATTGGATGATAAGTGAGGTTAGCCATATTTTGAGACACCACCGCATGGTTGATGCATGGTTAAGGGTTGACAATTGGTTAAGGGTCGTTTAGGATTCCTTAGTCTAGCTGGTTGATGGTTATGAGTAAGTTGGACTAAACATAGCTGATGATTGACGGTGGGAATGAAACATGCTTGAAGGTTGATACCATCAATGAAACATGGTTGAAACCAGTCATGTTAGTATTAGACATCGTTGATTCGTGATTAAACAGGTTGATTGGTTAAGGGTTGCGTAAAAAACATGGTTGAACTATGGGTGACTAATACCTTAGAATAACAGTTGATGATTGGTTAAGGGGTGATAATGCTTGACATTGCTAGTGCCTGAAAATGGTGATTGATCATGGTTGATGATGATGATGATGGTGATGATGATGATGGTGATGATGATGATGATGATGATGGTGATGATGATGATGATGATGATGATGATGATGATGCTGGTGGTGGTGATGATGATGGTGGTGGTGATGATGATGATGATGATGATGATGAGATGCCAACTGGTAGTGCAGATTTTCACGAGTCAACAGTCAACGCAGCAGTGGCTGGCGCAATTGCGGCCTTACTCTTGCATTTTCATTCGTGCAAAAGGCACACACGTACGTTGTCAGACAACACACGATGGGTAGGTGTACCTCCACCAGCTTTATGGTTTTCTTTTTAAAGCTGTAGGCTCCAATAATGGATGCAACAACCAGCGCTCAACTCGCTGGATCTCCATCACCATAGTGGAGGCCCCGTTGCAAAGGTCATGGAAAATGGAAAACCATTGGAAGCTGACCGGAAACGGCATAGGTTCATAGCAGCATGTGACTAGTTTCACGGCATTTGGATTCCTTCCCGGCCTCACAGTAGTCATCTAATGTGTTTGCTCAGCCGACCAGTCCAAGGGACACTACTTTGCTTGACTCAGGTTTCGGGCCTCACACTAGTCACCTAAGTTGTTTCCTCAACCAGTCCAAGGGACACTACTTTGCATGACTCAGGTTTCGGCATTTCTTCAATCAGCGGCTTCATGACTTGTACGCACGAGTCTGTGAAGGGCCCAAAGAGCTCGATCGGGACTCCATAGCCCACGTGTCGCAAACCTCAGGAAGCCGCGGCAACCAACGAATGGTGGAACTCAGTATGTGTGCAGTTTGGTGGAACAAATATATGAACAAATAGTATGGAGCAAATATATCCAAATATGTCAATGGTTCCAAATGACAAAGGGTGGAACATCATGAACATTGACATATGGTGGTTTTTCAAAATTGGGAACCCCGGGTTATCATCCACTATTAGTCATTTATAGCAATAGACCATCCATTTTGGGGGTGCCCCCATTTTAAGAAACTCCCATATTTAGATACACATCTAAAAGGAACAAATATACATACAATTAGATGTGTGTTTGTGCGATAGTGCGTGTGTGTAATACTGAAGAAATTATACAATACATGTCGCAGCCGACAAATTCTCCATGCTGTTATTGAAATCTGGTTATCCCCTGGTTCTGCCCCATGCAAAACTATCAGTCATTTCGTTGCCCCCCGTCGCCTTTGCAGGTCTCAACTCAGAAATATTAAAAATCCTCAAGCATGGATCTGACTATGTTCACATTTATCTGCTGGACATACATGTTATGTATACGGTACTGAACAGTACATATAAACAGATTCAAATATTTGAATCCATGTATGTTGAAAGGTCGTCATGGTGGCAAGGAATATACCTCCGAATGGGTATGTCCCAAAATAGTGGTATCCCAAAGCCTACAGTTTTTCTAGTAAAATGACCATCTTTGGTGGGTTATTGGTTACCCTGTTTTGGCACCTACACAAATAAGCTTGAAGAAGCCTTCAACAACCTTCATCACCCAGGCAAAACAAGATCACGTGTCGGACCAGCAGAGTCGCCCAAGGCTGAAAGATAGTCGACCATCTCATCCTTGGGCTTGTGGAACATGTCGTAGCTACTCTGCAGCACCTCAGCAAGCAGCTCACTGCAGTGCTCTTCAGCGTCAGCAGCGACCAACGAAAACAAACACCTGGAATCAACATAAATCAACCGCTTCAACCACTTCAGCTGCGAGTCTTGGATGCCAGGCTATGTCAGCTTATGCACTTTACAGCAAGACGGATCAGCAACCGGCTTGGATGCCGCTTGCTATGCCAGGCTATGCCAGGGCACCTTGTCTGCAATGTACCTGAGCCTAGACTGGGACTGCTTGAAAAGGTCTTGACTGGCTGCACACTTGGTGAAAAAGTCCGTGTAGATGGTGGTGCGAAAGACATCCAACTGATCTTCCTCAGGGCACGGATAGTCGTGGCACTGGTGATCAGGAATTCTTGTGCTTCTACTCAGTCAAGCACAGTGTTACACATCATGATTCGCAAGCGTTACACACAATTGAGTTTCTAAACGTTCATCTCCTATCTAACGCGCCGTTCACGACAATATATCCACACGTTGGCTGGATATCCGTCCTGTGTGATGCTATAACACCACGGATTTTTAGATATATATATATATATATGTATATATATATATAGACATTTGTTCAATCCGCAGGTGCAAGATGTATCTGAACAAGTACACATGCTTATGAGTTTTGTTCAGTCTGCGCACTGCTATACCATTCATTGATTCCCAGTGTTCCCCAGCTGTTTGAAACGATGTGGCCGACAGTGTCAGCCTCATCGCTGACCATATCAATTATTAGCTATTGATGGTGAATGTGATTGACAATACTATTGATTAATGATAAACATAATGATAGATAATCTAAATACTGATGGCACTTGATAATGTCACATTGAATCACAGCATTCTGATTACAACATTACGATCTTGATTCCACTATGAATTGGACATGATGTTTTCTACATTTTTGGGTCGTTCTAAAACTATCGAACCGACAAATCCCCAGTTAGAGTCTGTTTTAGATACTCAATGGGTAATGGCCAAGGAGTACCCCAATTTGAGAGACAAAATTGTGCACAGCGTATCTTCCAGGTCACTGTCAGAGTTGAGAAAAGCTTGGCATTGAAGGGGCGGAAAGCGCGTACTTTCATGGTGGCTTCCTTCAAATTCCGTGCCACCGTGGCCCACAACCACTCCTCGTTTTGGCGCGAGCAGCAAAACGAGATCAAACAGGTATCCATTTCGAGAACCAAGAGTAGATGTATATAAGCAGTAAGCAAGTGAGTTGCTTGCTCCCTTACATCTATGCGCCTTTCTTTGTATGTAGGCTTTTGTGTATGTGATGGATCCACGTATTGATGCCTTTGGTATGCATCTATGGATCTTCGTATCGAACTGAAAATCGGTCTACCAGGTACACACATGTACTTGGCGTCTCTAGATCCCAGCAAACCTACATATATGGGGGTTTCTCAAGTCATAGGGGTACCCCTAAATCATCCATTAATAGTCATTTATAGTAATAAACCAACCATTTTTGGGGTCCCTTATTTTGAGAAACACCTGTCTGTTAAAACAAATTCCCTGCAGGGCACTGAGACTCATCAGCTGCGGCTTCTTTGCAAACCCTGGCACCTCACCGATTGGGAAGTATGAATGTATGTACTGGTCGGGAGTTACAAGCCATTTCCGCACAAAATTGATTAATGAACCAACCATCCCGAATAATGGGTAAGATGAATCCTTTTTAAAACCGCCAGCCAGTGTGTGCAAGAGGGCACGTACCTATTCATGTTTGGACATATGAATATCAGTTGCAGGCACTTCAAGTTGCATAAAACACAAGTCGTTGCATAAATGGAAAGTACCTAAATTGGCTGCTGTGCGAATGGTGCATGCATAGTGATACCTCATGGTACAAAAAACATCCAAAAGCTGTTTTCTAGTAGATCAGTAGATCTTTGTTATTGCAGAGTCGCCCCATAACTTGTGGATCCAATAAGTATTGCCAATAAGCAACATTCAATGGCTAATCAGAGGTCCTCATAACTTGTGGATATTTGAGGGCTGGAGAGTAACCCCATTTGGCATTGGGTCAAAACGCTTAGTCGCCCTGGTTCCCCATCATTAACCAGGCTGTTTTCCCTATGAAATTGTTGGTAGTTATCCCCCATTATTGCTCCATTATTGGTTGGTTAATATTGACCCAGCTCGCCATTTCTGACTCCCAGACTCCCAAGCGGTTTCATGCGCAGTGCTCCACTCTTTGGGCAACAACGAACGTAAGGCCGCCATCATGACTGGTTTGAAGGTCTCAAAGTTAATGTCCTGCCGCAGCGCTCGCGAAAAACGCACGCGCTCGCACCACGCGCACCGTCCATGAGTTCTGAAAGTAAGGGACCCCAAAAATGGATGGTTTACCATGTGAAAAGACCTAAACATGTTAAACAATCCTGAACATGTTGAAAAAAACCTTACCATGTGAAGGGTAGGTATTTTTCACATGTTAGGTTTTTTTCACATGTCAAAAGTACTGTAAATAAGTAAACATGGATGACTTGCAGGTGCCCCTATGGCTCGAAAAACACCCATGTAGTGGTGTCGGTGCACGATTTTTTGCGCGCATGTAGTGACACCTACGCTCGTGATCAACGATGCAAAAACACTGGCGACAAAAAGCTGCTTTGAATACCGAGCGGTTTCCAGCTTGCCAAAGGGATGACGGCTTCTGACGTTCAAAAATCCAGCAATTGTAGAATCCCGATGATCAAGCTGTCACCTTTACATTGCCACCGTCACCTTGCCACTGATCTTCCACCAGTGTGAGATACCACAGCTTTTTAAATCACAGATCCCCTGCTGTACAGACACAAACCGGGCTGTAGAAGGCTATTGTTGATGCAATCATACAAGATTGATCTATTGATCAATATCCTAACAATGCTTGTTATCTCATACGGGTAGTATTTGATACTACCAAATACAATTCTGGATGTATAAATGATGCACCTCAAACCTTGCTAGTTTAGAGCCTCGTCGCCCCATTCTTCATGGAGACAGTGGCTGCTACAAGAAATGGTACCCAAGGCGAACGTTAGGACAGCTGTATCTTTTTTGGCAGCCAATCAGCAGCTTCTTTTGAGTGGCCGGACCTGCTCGCGGAACAGGCCCAGAATATCATAGTATCATGGCATCGAAGTCCTTCACATGGGTCTAAGTCAACAGCATTAAGCTGTTCACCGCAATGTACGACCAGCAACCGTTGTCAATGTGATATACCACATACCCCCTAAATGCTAGAAAATATGTAGGTGTATATATATATAATATATATATATATATATATATAGGCAGTCAATATTTGATAATGCAGGTCTCCAACGGAAAATCAATGACAATAGAAATGACACCAGTGATGCGTTCTGCCAATTTAACAAACACATCTGTCGATATACGGATCCAAGAAATAACTCCCCTGACGCCATGGTTGGGCTGAATCACAAACATGTGGCCAAGGTCACAATACAAGAGACGTTGATTCCCAACCATTGATCACACTTCACGACTTTTTACGCATTGCGAAGCACTATCAACCAGCACTAAAACATGATTACCACTTGTAGCCATCATTTGCCATGATTTCTACCATCATTGATACCAGCAAATTCAAATTTCAAAAAAACTACCAACTAAACCACATTACAACCAGCAACAAAACTCCCTATCAAACATGATAGCCGCACATTGCAAGTATCACCGCACTCAAAAATCATCCCTACCACATTGCATCCCTAGTTATCTGGCACCGTGCGGGCTTCCCTCCCGTGCGACCCTCGTGGCACGTTGGACCCACGTGGGTCCTTCTGGTCTTTTTGGCTGGCGATGATGCTGATGGACAGCAGATCGCACTCCTCGGTCAACTGCGCGGGGTTGTTGATCTTGCTCACCAGCACTTTGAAGACCTGAGAGGGGACCGTACCCGGTACCACGGTGGTGACGTTACGGGAACCAGGGCAGGGCGCGCCAGCGATCCGCGAGTCGACAGATCCACCAAAGATGTCTGATATAAGAATCATGACGTTGATAATGCATTATTTTACGTTGATATATCTATCTATATATCTATATGTATATGTAAATGTATGTAAATATGAATATCTATATATATACATGTATATATCTATCTAAATTGATGCAAATAAATATGTATATATATATATATGAATAAATGTGCATTTATGTTTTCGTATTAATTAAACACAATCATATGTATAGATAGCTATTCATACAGGTACATCTACTTGCGCGCATGTATGAATAAACATATATATATATGCGTTTATATTCATATGTGGATATCATTGGTAATATCCTGCCAATATTGTTGTTTATTGTGGATTGCTTGGTACTCGGAGATACCTCCTGTATGCAGGCATCTGCCTGCAAATCATTAAGTAGTGCACAGTCTGCCTGGTGAATCGAGGAATGAAGTACCAGTGCAAAAATTGTTTATCTGCAGGACTGTTGATGTAGTTATTTGGGGCTCAACTGGGTGTCTATATACCAGCAAGTATCGCAGCTGCCGTGACATAGCAAAAGCAGTGCACCAGAAGAGAAAACCACTATTCTTGAAATGGGTAGTGGTTAATTAATCAACATGGTTCAGGTTCAGCAATGGAATTGAATTGTCAATCGAGAACAAGCGGTTTGTTAGTGCTTGATTGGTGTTTGAGATTAAGCACTGGGTGATTTATAAACAACTAGCCAGTAGTGGTCGATAGCGGTGACTAGAGGTTCCATTTAGTTAAACAACCCCGAGAAACCCTAATTGAGAACTTATCATCTATGGCATAGGGAGAGAATTCCTAGCGACAATCCCGAGACTGAGCCCATCAAATTTCTTCTCTCCTCTCGACCTTGTTCATCATTGAAGTACTTTCCCAGTTGGTCATTTGAACCCCTCTGAAAGATATGAGTCAATCAATGAGTCAATCAACCAAGCAGTTTGTGAGAGTTTATGATGTACTTCTCTTGTTCATTGTCATTGACTGCGTGAATCAACCAGCAACAGCCAACCATCAAACAGCCGGGTCAGCCACCAAGATACTGCAAGGAGTTCTTCCATCCAGCTTTGTGTCTCCTGGGCAAGGTCTCAATAAACTCAACCAGGAACAAGTCAACCAACCAGCCAGCCAACCAGCCAGCCAACCAGCCAGCCAACCAACCAGACTGGTTTCATGTACATTCTTGCTGACTACAACTGTTCTACTAATGAATCTTGACTGTCAAAGCATGACACAGCTACATGGTCGGCATCAACCCTGCAAGCAAACTTCGCAACCAAGCCAGCCGCCGAATGACCAACACCAAAAGATTTGCAGGCAGCTAAGCAACACAACAACGAAACAAGGGAGAAAGTAGGGAATGACCGCCCCAATGACCAACAAACCAACCACAGCAATTTCTTCGTGCTGTTGCAGTAGACTCTGGTGAGTGCTGGGCTTGGTTGCATGTCCGTTGGAATGATGAGCCTCCACCTTTTGGGTGTAAAGCAAATACAAGTCTCGTTGGTCCAATAGGCAGTTTTGTGTTGCTGTTTCCACAGATGAAAAAAGGTGAAACAAGTGTGGACCTTCAACAGAAAACCGCAGGAGACTATACAGACTAGTTGTCCGATATGGAGCAATGCAAAGGACAACGATGTGAAACTGAGATGCACTCAGTAGAGATGATCAATGGAACCATCTATTTGGTAATTTCTGAGGCTATTAGGGGACCCCAAAGTTATGTGGTTTACTACTACGAGTAGAAATGGTTAATATTGGATGATCAAGGGGTACCCCTATGGCTTGAGGAACACCCATTTCAGGGAATGGATTCATCTTAGAACACCTTGGTTGGTACACCTAAGCTGTTGTAGGTGTTTTGTTTCATGCTGATATAACATGACCATCGCCCCCCGAAGTCACAAACGTACCAGACAATCACAACAACGACAGCAACTAGCCCAGCTAAGAAAACTACAACGGAAGCAGCAACAACATCACCAAAAACAAGCACAAGGGCAACAAGAACGACAATATCAACGCAATTGATTGATGCGGCCCAAACATGCCCCAACCTTAATGATATCAAACGCCACAAGACAAGCAGCAACAAAAAAAATGTACGATAAAAAACAAAAACAGCCGGCAGCGGCAAGAACAATGGTTGAGGTTACGATTGAAAATGAACAGTCATGGTTGATAATGACTTTCTTGCTCCATACCGATACTGAGTATAGCTGCGTGTGGTTGATATCACTATAGCTGTATGCTATGAATCAATCATCGGATTGGATGGTTGAATCACCCCTCCGAAAAAACAATGAATCAACCAACCATCCCCCAACGCAGGGGAACATCGAAAATGCCAATCAAACCACCAAGCACCTAATTGCTGTTGCTTCATGTTACTTCTAACCTTGGTAGTATTGCTACACATGGTTAACACATGGTCCCTTAGCATCCCTTGGTATCCATTAGTATCCCTTCGCATCCCTTGGTCTCCCTTAGCATCCCTTAGTCTCCCTGTTTCAAACCACCAATTCCAAGCCTTGCTATAGCGGCCTTGCCTTGCCACAACCGCCAAGCTGTCCTGTCCCATGACCTCCACGCTGAAGGCGCACATCTTTGGGAAGCTGCGCACCACGGTCTCATCATCTTCATCAGCCGCCTCCCTGTTGCACAGCGCTGATCGTTGAGGAAAAACCAGTGACTCAATTCCCAATAGTTTGATGAATCGGTTTGATGAACCAGTTTGATGAATCAGTTTGATGAACCGGTTTGATGAATCAGTTTAGAAATATGTAAAAAAGTGGATGGTTGCATCACTCCCGGAAATTGCAAAGCCTTTTAATTGGGCCTTCAAACAAGGATTTCACCCAGGTGGTTGCATCATTCTTACCAATGGCCAGCTGGGTCCGTTGGTATCTCTGCGAACCCTTCCACTGAACCTGGCCGATGGGAAGCGAAAAAGCCAACAGGAAAAGCCGATGACTTGAACAAGTACTTCCAGATCCAGGGGAGATCCAGCAGTGAACCATCATCAGCTGCAAACCATTTGGTGATTTCTCAAAATGGGGAACCATTGATTTTTGGTCGGATGATTACCATGAATGGTTTAAGGATGATGTTTGGGGGTCCCGTATTCTGAGAAACACCCATTTGTTCTTGCCCAAGGCTTGTACCAGCTTCAACCCGGCAGCTGGCACGAGCGCCGAGGGGCTGAATGGCTTCCCAATCGCTTTCGATAATCTTCAGCCGTTCACCAAAGCTGCTGCTCCTGGGTGGCACTGCCGGCCCGGCGGTGGCGATGATGTACAGCTGGTTGCTCAAGTCATAGGCTTCAGTTATCCCAGTCAGTAAGATTCATTTAGCATGGCATGTGCCATGATTTTTCTATGGCTTCCCATGGATTTTGTTTGGTTTCCTATGGGTTTCGGGTGCTTTCCCATGGTTATCCCATGCTTTTCCGGTTCATAAACCAACCATAGCTTTTGGGTTCCCGATCTGAGAAATCCCCACAGCTGGTCGAAGTCTCAACTTGCTATGGCCATGGTGACACAGGGTCACAACATGCATCCACTGCACCCTGCCAATTGCGGATGCAGCTGAGTGCGCTAGCACGGTAGGTTGAAAGCATAAAGAACTTCTGCTTACGGTTTTTACTGTTGATGGTTTCAGTGCTGAGATGGAACGACAGGTCCAGATTTGTCCAGATGAGTTGCAGCATGTTGAAGCCAAGACACACATACTTGAAGGATGAGCCGGTGTATCTTAACATCTGCTGCCATGCAGCCACACCTCCTGGTGGTATGTTGTCCACATTTTGCTCAATCAGTTCGAGAATTGCATCCGTCACACTTTCCGAGCGTTGCCAAGTGACCTGTCATTTGGCCGGTGGCGGCTGTTGGTTGAATGTCGCCAGCGACGGAATCAAATGAGCCTGTATATATTTACAGTATATTTAAACGCATATAGAATCATATATACACATATACTGCATATACTTGCTTATGTTTGTTTTCAAAAAAAGAAGAATACTATGAAATTGAATAGATCCACAGTAATCCACAGTATATACACACAGGATAGGTCGTTGATTCCAACGATGACAATTGCAAAAGTTTCGTACCTCAAATGTTTTTGCGCAAACATGATTGTGTGACCAGACCTGCGGCATCTCGACAGGAAATGGATCAGTTCTCACGGCCAGAATCGATTAGTTATCACGCCCAACCTGTCCTGTATTGTTTCAACTATCCTCACATTGCAGGGTGGGGTGGGAGGTGACGTTCGATTTGTCGCTCTTCGACACACGCATGCTGACATGATAGATTCTCAACTCAGGACACGAAGTTGTGCACAGGCTTGGCAATGTGAGTTGGGTGGGTGGGGGTGAGTTGGGGGGGTCAAAAAACATTCTCTTGCTCGCGTTGTGACACACGCATGCTCACATGCACGAAGTTGTACGCTACACGTGCTCATTCCACCGCACCTGCCGAGCAAAATAACATTTACAATCAATTTACATGGGGCTTTCACCACGTATTTACATTGGGCGAAACAGGTGCACGATTGCTACATGTGCTCAATCCACGGCACCTGCCACGCAACAGGACAATGCCACGACTGGACAAAATGGTGCACTGAATCACCGCTGGCATTACCATGAAATCTCAGCTAGGAAACATATTTGGGTGTTTCTCAAAAGAGGGGACCCCAAAAATGGTGGGTTTACTACCAACAAATGACTATCTTGGGGGTGCCCCTGTTTTGAGAAACACCATTGCCCATATAATGTGAGGGAAGAATCATGTCATGGAATGACAATCTGTGATCTATTGTGACTCCATAAAAATTCTGTGCAGAAATGCTTGTTTTCAATTATATACACAAATAGATGCAAAAAAAATCAGAACAACAATCAAATAAGTAAAAGTCGCTAAACAACTGATTCGAAATATTGTGACACGTATCCACAAATATGCATCTTGAAAAAACACAAATGTCTATCTAAATATATAATCATATATTACATATGTACGGGGTTGTAAAAAAAAAACCTCTTCCTTTTGATGACCCGAAATCTCCTCTGATCGTTTTCCCGCCCGGGAAATCCTTGTAATTGGTTTCCTATTATCCTCTTGTTCTGAGTAAAACTTCAATCCAGACTCTCAGCGCACAGGCAATAGTCAAAATGATTGCTGTTTTTTTCTTGAATGCTGCCCCATATGCATCTATGAACGAAACATACTCGCCATACGTAATTCTAATCACCATCACTATAAGGCATAGCCAACATTAACCATCAAATAGTTTATTCACCATCATAAATCAGAATAACCGTTGACAATATTTGAATGCATTTGATAATTACAAATTTAAGTATCCATCAAATCAGCCCAGCTTTGCAACACAACAGCAGCAACAAACTTTGAGAACCAAGGTTCCAAGGTTCCGGGAACCCGTGTCCGCTGAGAATTTTCTGGGAAGATGGTGCCACCACCCCCTGCTTCTAGAGATTGAAACCAAAGAGCATCCTGGTGTTTGGAATAATCTATTTATAGTTCTCAAGCAACAAATAACTATCAACTGAATATCCCTCAAATAACCATCAACATCATATCAAACGAATAAGCATGCATTGGCAGTGGGTCAAAACCCTTTGTCCCCGTGGTTCGCCCATCATTAACCAGCTAGTTTTCCCTATGAAAATGTAGGTGAACTTATCCCATGAAAGTTGCCTTGCTAATCTTGACCCATAGCCATATACAGTACTGTAGTTGAATATATCCCCTACTATTGTTGGTCATCATTCCTTATTATTAACCATTAACCAGCTATTATTGGTTGGCTAATGTTGGCTAACTGCCAGCTCCCCAGCTTGCCAATTCACCACCCACGGAACGTTCCGAAACCCAAGGTGTTCCGTACCATCGGTGTTCAATTCCATAGCATTTTCACCAGCATCTTCACCCATCAAGGTGTTTCCCCACCATTTTCACTACCATCTTCACTACCATGACCTTCCACCATGACCGAAACCACCACCACCTTCAACCGCCACGGCTTCCCGTCCGCGTTGTCCCCTGCTCGTGCCTCGGTGTTCATATGTTTGAAGGCCAAGGTCTCTACGAAGTCTTTGAGCTCCGTGGCGTCCTCGCACTTCTCCGACAAAATGCGAAAGCCGTTGAAGAGCCGCAGGGACACCACGGCCTACGACGCCCCGGTGCTACGCCCTGGTGATGAGATTTGACGGCCTGGGGTGCCCTGGTGATGTGGGTGATGGGCGATGCTTACTTGATCAATATATGTCAATATTAGGGCAATAATAAGAGATAGCAACCGGCAACTCTAGGGGATATACCAGCTACGGGTATGGGTCAATATCAACCGTCAATATGAAGCAACAATATTAACCAGCGAGAATTGGGGATAGTAACCAACCATTTTATAGGGAAAGCTAGCTGGCAAATGATAGGAAACAGGGGGACTAAGGGTGAACTGACCCATAGCCATGTGGGTGATGGGCGACGGTGATGCTTGTGATTATGATCCAGCTGCAAAGATCTATGATCCTTCAAAAAAAATAATGACCAAATACACACACATTCTCAAATCATCTCAAATGATCTCAACTGGATTGAATTAACATGAATCCAGAATTTACTAAAAAAAATCTCAGCCCCACGCACCCTTGGTAGCCCGCCACGCCTTGGGCGTCACGAAGTTGCTGTGCAAGGCCAGCAGGGCCCCCGTCAAGGCGCCGTACAAGGCATCGCCCACGGCCTCGCGATCTGCTCCCAGGGCCTCCACCAGCATTTCCCACGTGCGCCGCAGCACCACCACTTCGGTGCTCGAGAGCTTCAGCAGCGTCAGACTTTGACCGAAGGAGGCCTCCAGGTTTCAACGCTTGGCCAGCAACCAGCGGTTGGGCCAACATGCTGAAGGTTTGGATGAAGTTGAGTTGAGATATTGATTGGATACATTTGGATACCAAGTTGTTGGTTATGGTTTAACTTCATGTATGATGCTGATTGGCTTGTTAATGGTGATAATATCAAAGGGCTGATGGGTTGGTGGTGCAACAAAATCATGACGTTGCAGCAGTGTGTGCTTGATAATGCATGTGCAGTCTAGATATGAACTGCCCTCTTCACCGGTTCTGCGTCTGAAAAAGAACAAGGGCAAATATGGGAGCTTCTCGAAATATGGGAGCCCCCAAGTCATCTTTTATAAACCATTTATAGTCGAAGGAAATTTGGATGTCCAAACGTTGAAAGTTGCTGCAGTCAGCTACTTAGTCAGATCAAAGAGATGGTTACTCAAATGTGAGAAAGTTGTTGATAAGAAAATGTGCGGCATGCTGTGTTTTCCAAAGGTTTGTGCTCCGGGATGTCAGAACGTAGGGTCTGTAAAACGGCGGGTGGGGAGGTCAGCTAGGCCAGGGATAGGCAAAAATTGCACCTCGCTGTGGCGAAACGCGCATTTGTTTGCCGCCGTTTTTGGAAGTTCAACAACGAATGGACCAAGAGTTCATCATCATCATCACCATCATCATCATCATCATCATCATCATCACCATCATCATCATCATCATCATCATCATCATCATCATCATCATCATCATCATCATCATGTAATTGCCAAGTAAGTATAACAGCCAAGTAAGTGTCACATCAGCTCATCATCACTGTTTGGTCTTGATATGTTTTGCTGTTTACATTTTGCTCTGGTACGTTTTGCTCTGATACGTTTTGCTCTGGTACGGTGTCCTGCTGTAGGTTTTGCTGCGGTACGTTTTGCTCTGGTACATTTTGCTCTGGTACGTCTTGCTGTGGAATGTTTTGCTGTGGTGCGTTTTTTGCCTTGGGACGTTTTGCTGTGGTATGCCTTGCTTGTGGTACGTTTTGCCTTGGTACGTTTTGCCTTAGTGCGTTTTATCTTGGTACTTTTTGCTGTAGTATGTTTTGCTGTGGTACGTGTTGTCTTGGCATGTGGCTGCTTCTAGCTGCTTCTGGCTGCTTCTGGCTGCTTTTGGCTACTTTTGGCTGCTCCTGGCTGCTTTTGGCTGGTTTTGGCTGTTTTTGGCTGCTTTTGGCTGTTTTTGCCTGCTTCTGACTGCTTATGGCTGCTTGGCTGCTTCTGGGTGCTTCTGGCTCCTTTTGGCTGCTTCTGGCTGCTTCTGGCTGTTTCTGGCTGCTTTTGGCTGCTTTTGGCCTGCTTCTGGCTGCTTCTGGCTGCTTCCGGCTGCTTTTCACTGTTTCTGGCTGCTTCTGGCTGTTTCTGGCTGCTTTTGGCTGCTTCTGGCTGCTTCCGGCTGCTTTTCACTGTTTCTGGCTGCTTCTGGCTTCTTTTGGTCGCTTCTGGCTGCTTCTGTCTGCTTTTGGCTGCTTTTAGCTGCTGCTGACTGTTTCTGGCTGCTTAAGTGAGTGTAACAGCCAAGCAAGTGTAAGAGCCAAGTAAGTGTCACGGCCAAGTAAATGTAATAGCCAAGTAAGTGTAACAGTCAAGTAAAACGCCAGAGAAAAGGTACCAAAAATAATGAACACCAGAAACAAAGAATCAACGGGAAGAAAAAACACCAGAGAGAAAACATCACCAGAGACAAAAAACACCAGCCAAAAAAACACACAAGAGACAAAAAACAGCAAAGAAAACACACAAGAGACAAAAAACACCAGCAAAGAAAAAAACACCAAAACAGAAAAAACACCAGCAAAGAAAAAACACCAGAGGCAAAACACCAGCAAACAAAACAAAAACACCAGAGTCAGAAAACACAAGAAAAGAAAAACACCAGCAAACAAATCCACACCATCACTTCATCTCAAACAACTCACTCGTCCTATAGGCTCCACATTCTGGAAACTTCCGCCACCGCCTTGCGCGGTTACTATGTTAAACCATCCATTTTTTGGATACCTCCTATTTCGAGGGACCACCATATAATCAAATTTTCTCCCTCACTGCGGTCGAACCTGGATTGGAACAATTCTCAACACGGCACCGAAAACCATGTGCTGACAGTTGATATGTAGACTAGAAAAAATCCGCCGCTCATATAGGGCTTTCTCAAGATGGGGGCACCGCCAAATCATGTAATCTTGATCATTTCTAGTAATAGACCAGCCCTTTTTGGGTTTCGCAACCTGGCTTGAGAAACCACCTACATGGAATAATATCTTCGTTGCATCACTTCCCCTTCTGCATCACTCCTTTTATCACGGAATCCTCGACTCAGTCTCTCCGCTCAACTGAACACTTCAGGCACCTCCCCTTGGCCAAAGCTCTGGAAAACGCTTTCCTCCAGTGGGTCAGAAGCGCTGCTATCCGTCGGTGCCACCCAACCATCTGAGAGTTGATCGAGTTGATCGAACTGATCTGCGGTATCGAGTGGACTGGTATCACCTCGCGAGCGCCGCCATGTCTGTCTTCGTAACGCGTAACTGGAGATGATAACTGGATCAACAAATTGCAGAGGTCAAGATGGCCTGCAGGCATGCACATAACATGTATGTTGTTGATGTATGTTGTACGTTTTGATTATAGGTAAGACGGTTGCCATGGATCTTTCTATATAATTACAAATATAGTAACCTCTAAGTGAAATGGCGGGCCTTTATCAACGGTCGCGCTTATGAACCAACATGAAGTATTGATGGATAATGGAACTCATTCACCATCTATTTTTTGGGAAAAGTTTGTCTGATGGCCATGATTGCCGTGGAAACCCAACATAGCTACACAAAGCTATCCCAATCAAACATGTTTTGGTGGTCCCTTTCCTTTGCCAAAGGGCCCATTTACAGCTGCTTTCGCTGGTCTCTGCCAATAAAAATGGTGGTCTTCCACTATAAAAGTGGATGGAAAAAGTACGGCTCGAAAATGGATGAACTTGGTAAATCAGCAGCTGCGGTTCGATTCCCAGCCGACAATCCTGTCCCAACATGTCCCAACTTGGTAAACCCAAAAATGCCATTCACTTCACGGATCATCTGCGATGGTAAGTCAGCTGGGAAATCACCAGAAAGTATTCAGATTGAACAAGCTCATCCTCAACCACTACAAGTTGAGACGCCCACCAGTTACAATAAGTTGGTCAATAGATGATTTGAATATAATCATTACAAATTTTGTTTGCCCACTTCGCCATGGTGTACCCCCCCAAAAAGCAGGTGAGTTTCCTTACTAATAGTGCTTGTGAACTTGGATGATGATTGTAGGTATATAGGTACCACCATGAACATGGACATACCCATGTACTTATACCCATACATTAATTACAGTCTGGTAAACGAAGCTGGCCATGGGAAATCATTCTTTTTTAACCCGGAAACCCTTATGGTTGATTTTCCATTGCCAGGTTTGTTTACCAGAGGGTAGGAACTGTACTTCTACCCATAACATACCTGTACTTATACCGTATAGTTCCCATAAAATAATTAAGAACCATCGAAGTTGGCAAATCTGCTGCGGCTCACCTTTCGATCGAAGATTCTGCGGATCCGAGTCACTTTTCTGAACTTCGGGGTCCTCGTTGGCGACGAATTCCGTGGGGGGATCCTGTCGCGGGACCAGTCATAGGGATGAAATATCCTCCTCTGGTGCTCCCCTGTCACCTAGGATCCCCTTGAATATTCAAACACACCAGCCCCATCAACACTTAAGGCTGAATGAAATGAAGGAGGCTCTAGACATCCTCTGGAATCAGCTTATTGCCACACTACCTGGTGTGATGTGAATAAACAGGTAGGCATCCCAGGTCAAGACCCATGGATCCAAGCCAGGCAGGTGGGATCCAAGGGGTCCCACGTCATGATGCCCAATTTCCTCGGTATGAGGTATTCATTTTCTTTTTTTTCATGTTTTTTTCATTTTCTTTTTTCTGACAACCAAAATCATGATGTATATTGTGTTAACCAGATGGGCGAAATGAAGTTCAAAGATCCTGATCTGTGGCAAAGGGGTGGGACACGTAGTATTTGATTCACCGTGGTTGGCTGGCATGTTGGCTCACAAGATCTCACAATGTACGAGGTATATTTACGTGTTCACAAATCATCATTATCATAATCAAAAAGTATCTTGTCTTTGCCAGATTGGCCGCATGAAATTAAGAGGTGTTCAGGTATTGTCGTGCATCAAAGGCCTGGGGCTCAAGACATTTTATTCACCCCAGTTGGCTAGCATCTGGCTCACAAGGCATGAAGTGAATTCACGTTTTTCATGAATCATCACTCTCATAATCATAACATGTATTGTGTTCACCAGATGAACTGAATAAAATTCAGAGCTATTGGGGCATTGACTTAAATCTGTGGCAAAGGGCTGGGCTCAAGACATTTTATTCACCCCAGTTGGCTAGCATGCTGGCTCACAAGGCATGAAGTGAATTCACGTTTTTCATGAATCATCACTCTCATAATCATAACATGTATTGTGTTCACCAGATGAACTGAATAAGATTCAGAGGTATTGCAGCATTGACACCCATCTGTGGCAGAGGCGTGGGGTTCCAAACATTCTCTTTACCTTGGTTGGCTATCATGCTGGCTATAAGTTATTGAAGAACCCACTGAATAAACCAAGGTAACCAGGCTCCAAAGTGAATAAAAACGATTGAATAAAATACTAGGGGTTCCAGCCTACAAGGTACAGGGGGGCCTAATTACCTAAGTCATCTGATTGAATATTCTACCATTTTAATCACTTGAATTTTTCAAGGGTACCAACCTTTGTGTCAGGGTACCATCCCAAGGTGGCTTTTTTTTAGAATATGTGAGGACCTCTAGGATCTAGGATCTCAGCCAAAGCACCCTTAGGGTATATGAAATAGTGAGGAGGATACATTATGATCATAAAATACTATACTGTAGGTTGATATTATATATATATATAAAATAGTGATGAAGTAGCTAGCAGTAATGAAACTGTCCTGGTGAAAAATAGGAATGTTTCCATTATTAGGGCTAATGAATGGTGATGAAAAATCCGTGATGGTACCCTTAGCCCATCTTAGCCTGAACTTTCGCTTTTGTTTAGCCTGCAAATGAAACTGGCTATGAACAACATCGACCTGTAGTTGAGCAGCATGAATAGTAGCCTAAATTCACAATCTGCCAGGCGATCATATAGGCGGTTGATGATCGGACAAGTGCTTGTCGAAGGAAGTTTGCAGGTCAAACAGTTATGGAACGTTGCAGCAGGTAGTCCGTGAAAACGGATATCAAAGAGGAAGAGATGTGTGTGTGTGCATGACTGATAGGAAGCACGCGAAATGGTTGTTTCATGTCTTTTTTCCAGAGTTCACAGTCTTGTGTTCCGGGATGGTCGAACAGGTAGGCTTGGTGGCGGGTGGAGAGCTTAGTTGTGAAAGCGATCAACGAAAAACTGAAGCTGCTGTGCGGAGAAGAACATTTGCAAGTCAAAATCGAAAACAAAAATAATGAGCTCGCAGGACTCTCGGAAAATATATTATATAAGGCCTGCGAAAAGTGTA
This sequence comes from Symbiodinium kawagutii, assembly GCA_009767595.1. NCBI lineage: Eukaryota > Dinophyceae > Suessiales > Symbiodiniaceae > Symbiodinium > Symbiodinium kawagutii. Next base: position 32,317 of record VSDK01005793.1, read on the forward strand.
TGCCGCTGTGGCGAGAAGCACACATTTGCAAGTCAAAATCGTTAAAAGACTGACACCTTTGAAAGTTCAGATCCACCAAAAAGTGTCACTGTGGCAAAAGTCGGAATCGAAAAAACTGGCGTTCCCACGGGACCTTTAGAAGATAAGGAAAGCAAAACATGGACGCTGCTGTGGGGACAGGCACATTTGCAAGTCAAAGTTTCAAACAACTGATGAGTTGGCAATGTTTTTGCATGTTCCAACAGGAACAGAGCAACGTCGTCATAATCACAGTCATCCATCAATGAATAAACAAATAGATAAATAAATACAAAAATATGCAATAAATATATAAGTAAAACAATTAAATCAATGAATAGATGAATAGATAAGAACAATAGATAGATGATAAATAAATCATCAATCACCAACCACCAATCATCAACCATCAATCACCAATCATCAATCATCATCGACGGGGACATTAAAGAAAAACAGAGAACAGCACAAACACTCAAGACCTCATTAGAGAACAAACACCAGAAAAACACCAGCAAAGATTAGCAACACCAGCAGCAGGAAAACAAGCAGAGAAGAAAAAACGGAGAAAAACACCAGCAAACACGAAAAACGAGAAAAAGCCGAGCACGGAGAAACACCAACACAGAAAAACACCAGCAAAAGGAAAAAACAGGGACAAATGCCAGCACGGAAAAACACTAAAACTCAGAGACGATCATCATCCACATCAGCATCATCGCCATCATCACCATCATCAACGTCATTACCATTGTCACCCATCATCACCATCACCATCACCATCACCACCACCACCACCACCACCATCATCATCATCATCATCATCATCATCAAGATCAAGATCAAGATCAAGATCAAGATCAAGATCATCATCGTCGTCGTCGTCGTCGTCGTCGTTGTCGTCGTCAATCATCCACAGCATCACCTCATCCCAATCAACCCTGTCTTCCTATAGGCTGACTCTTCTGGAACTTCCGCCACAGCCTTGTGTTGTCCATATGTTGTTGAAAAAACTCTCATCTAAGGACTCCATTTTACGAGGCTTACAGAGGCTTACACCGAAGTCTGGCCCATCCCCGCCCCGTTCTTCCTCCTCCATGACGCTGGTAGCCAGCTCTTGTGATGAACGCCGGTGCCGTTGACTGATGGTAATCTATGGTCGCGCACCGCTCACAGGTACAGAGTGGTGCCTTCAAGTTAGATGTTGGCTAGGAAGTCATTGAGCTGTAGCTATAACATCATAATCAAAGTAATATGTTTGTCTCACTCTATGTATATGACTAACGGCACCACTCTGTACGAAGCCTCTGCCAACACTGCTGGTGGCAATGGCTAGAGCCAAACTGCGGAGCAGCATTGCTGTAATTACTGGCGCAAGCTGCAGTGACACAGATACATGTTGACCATCATTAATCGGTATTGGCTTCTCGCGGGCCAACGGTCTCGGCTATACTTATGCTAGCCATAGGCATCAATGAACAGCCACATATTAGTTAATCAGTATTGGCCGCTGGCCACTAGCCATGGATAGCACTGGATACGCCTGCTTCCTTGGCTCCATCCCAGCCATCAGCCATGTTCAACATTGCTGTTGACCACCGGAACGAGCCTTCTGAGAACTATCGAGACAATGTGCAAGGTCAGCATGCAACCGATGGTCACCACTGCCTGATCACGGTGACAGGCTGAGGTGCCAATGCAGCGATAGGAAACACATGTGGTGTTTTCTCAAAACAGGGGACCCCCCCAAATCATCCTGAGTTAAACCACTTATAGCAATAAACCAACCATTTTAGGGGTTCCCCTATCATTAATCATTGTTTTCCCTCTTGTTGTTGGTTATTATCCTCCATTCCTTGGTTGGTTCATATTGACCCAGCTCGCCACATGTTCACGTAGATTGAACTCTTCAAACTCTTCGATGCAATTCGAATGTGGAAGTCTGCGATTTTATCTGGCTGTGGGTCAAAACCCTGTACCCCTGGTTCTCCATTATTAACCATTGTTTTCCCTATAAAATGGTTGGTTATTACCATCATTATTGATTGGTTAATATTGACCCATAGCCATCTTAGTTTTTCAGCGACGGATGGTCAGCTCCAGCAACAGAACAGAGCACCAGCTACGGAGCTGGTCTCGGGAGCAGAGGTCCTGATGCAACATGTCACTGTGCAACGATCATATGGTGGTTTCTCAAGCCAGTTTGGGGAACCTCCAAAATCATCACCCTGTATATGAACCAGTATAGCAATAAACCAGCCATTCTGGGGGTACCTCAATTTTGAGAAACCATCGCGAACCAACAATGACGTGACTACTTAATTGGTCCAACAACAATCATCAATGATAACTATGGCTAGACTATTGTCACGTTGTCACGGATTATCACCCAAAAATGTGCCTCTCTCTTGACTAAGCAAGTGTAAGGAATGTCTCGTTTTTTTCTCATCGCAACTGCGCTAAGCCAACATTAAGGCCTTCGCCCAACTCGATGCTTCTCATCCCGTCATGTCACATTCACCAAGGAAACATCTATGCCGCAATGACTGAACCCCTTCGAACAACCAATGTTGTGCAAGGACAAGCTACAGCAACGAAAAATATGGTTTTAGAAGCTTTTTAAGGATTCTTAATTTCAAAGATGTTTTACGCCAGCAATGGGATTAACCGTTCCGACCTGATTGCCTTTCCGTGGTGGGATGCAAATAAACCCTTCATACCAAAAACCAGGACGCAAGGGACCTGTCATTGCGGTTCTGCTGGTGAATTAAAATGAACCCATGTACCTACTGAGATCTACTGGGTCTCTAAGAAGTCATCTGCAAGCGGTGCCAGATCAAGAGGTAATCCCAAGGCTGATCCCGCTTGCCATGCTTGCCATTTCGGGCATTGTCTCTCTTCCATCCTGCTGTGACCATCCATTCCTACAACTTGAGTCATCACCAAGTCAAGGCCCAACACTTGACCAAAACCAACCAGGCCGGAAAAATGGCGAGGCTCACATGGCCCCGGATCGCTGGGGGCGCTTGCCAGGATCACGTAGATCAGAAGGGGAAAGTACGTCAGAAGACTGGACGACCTCGCGAGAACCGGTGGCCCGGTGGCTGTCCCATTTGGGGGGCACCACCTTTCCAGTGACGCGTGTTGTTTTCGAAGACATACCATGGAATACCCCAACCACCTCATGCCAACTATCCAGAAATAGGAAATGGCCAATTTTGAGGCTACACAGCGTCCGGAAAAAAGTTCATCTTCTAGACAGCCGGAGGCAGCTTAGGGTGGGATGCTCGTGCTTTCTTTCATGGGTTTTCATGGGGGTTCTGAGGACGCAGCTTTCAGTCTATATCGAAACATTACTTGGCTGAACATAATCATCCAACAAATTACTGTTCAACGAATTCGTTGGCAGGAAAATGCCAGGAAACCACCACAAATGGTACTGAACAAGCTGTAGCCAGCTTCCATGAAACTTAAAACTCATCAGCTGCTGCTCTTCCAGCTGTTTGTGAGGGGCTGTTGGTGCGAGAACCCTACAGCTTGTGGCGCATGACATTTCGGTTTCATGCACCCCGACAGGTGCGTCATTCCATCAATGTCGCAGCTCACTTCCAATTCCTATCACCCGTCATCTGTCGCAATTGGAAGGGAATAAACTTCATGGGACCTCCAGCTGATGTTCAATCACAAGCTATGGGGCGGAGTTAAACCTGGGGCTCTCCGCTGGTGTTGGGATGTATCCATTGCCAACTTGGATCAACTTGGAGTCGGTGCTCCCCACAGCGATATATCGTTGTGGAATATGTTGGTATATCCACCGTGATGGTTGGTTACCACCCCTTCATTCTCAACCAGCTTTATTGTTGGGATGTATCCATGGCCAACTTTATTCACCACTCTATGTATTGACCCTTATTCTTGTTGATCACTGTTCCGAGCAGAACTAATCATTAGTATAGCTATTGCAAGTTTCAGTTTGGCCGCTAATGCTTAATAACAATTATTATTATGATTACTGTAACTTGGATTGACAATGAAAGTAAGTCTGTATAACTCAGTCACTGATGTGTACGAATGAAACTGCTCAGTAAGTAATGCTATGCTTCAAACTAACAATTATTGTCTCAGTCATCGCTTGGGTGTTTCTCAAAATGGGGGTACCCCAGGTTATCCTCCTTCGTATTGGCATTTATCATGATAAGCCAACCACTTATCATGATTCCCAAACTGGCTTGAGAAACAACCATATAGTAGTTATTTAACCATGAGTCAGTTTGTTGTGGGTTATCCCCTATGATTAACCAATATACTTCTCTATCATTAACCACTATTAATCATGGATAGGCCTAGAAAACCCCATGGTTTTCCCACGAAAAAACCACCCAAAACCCATCGCATCCATTGGTTCTTCAGCGCCAGCGAGCGGTGCCAGCTCTTCTGAGTGCCCAGCGCGGTGCCCGAGACCTGCAGCATGATCGAGCGCTTGCTCCGCTCGCGTGGCGCAGCGGAGCACCGGCAGCTGCGACCGCAACGATGGCACTAACATAAGATGCTTGGTTAATATGGTGCATGTGGTTGGTTCATATGCCTATGGTCAGTTCATGTGGTTGATTCATGTGGGTGGTCAATACGCTTGGGTAGTTGTTTGATTCTGATTGCTTAATCTGGTCAAAATATGGTTCGTTCATGATCCTTACTTAACCATCATCAACCAACAAGCAAGAATGGCTCAAAATACGCTTAAAATGATCAGATTACATTCAATGATATTGGTTGATGATGGTTTTTGATGGTGATGCATGATGATGGCTAAGAGGAATTATGCAATTGATTGCAGTGATTAGTACTGGGAAATTGCAACAACAATGTTGATACCTTTCTGGCTACTAGAGATCATGGCCAATGATCTCCCATAGTGGCAGCCAGCAGCTGATGGTTTCTTTTGGCAACCAACGGGTTGCAGCTGGGAGTTTCACTGGTTGCCACTAGTGACATTCGAGGTCAATGAGGCTTAGGAGCGATGATGCTAATGTCAGCAGTAAGTTGCAAGGATAGAAGTGGCAATGTTAGCAGCAACTAATGGCACGCAAATATCAATGATGGTTTATCAGGGTTCATCATGGCTAATGATTGGTGAATATAGGGATAATAAGCAACAATCGTGGTTGATGATGGCGAGTACCGTAGGATCCATACATCGATAGCAACTATATTGGGGATAAATCACCAGCTATTGAGCAGTAAGAATTGGATCGACAATTGTCCGTATCAACTGCAATTATCAAGATCAACGAATGAACTAATCAACTACATGATCAACTAGTCAACTTCAATCAACCATGACCAATTAATCATTGGCCATCACTAGAACAAGGCGTGATCCATGAAGTCGACCAATCAACTACAATGGATCCATGCGTCCTCAACCATGAATACAACGGTTGATTCATCCTGACTTACCGTGACCAACCATGACCAACTACAATACCCATCGATCACCTGGGCCCGCGCATCCATGGCTTGGTGTCAACTGACAGCTGGAGGATATTTGGATCATGAGATATCACTGTAAGTACATCTGTAGATACATTTATATAGATATATACACACAGAAGCATGCAAGTATCTTCAACTCATATATATATATATACATATATATATATATATACATATATAAATACAAATATATATATATACATAAATATATATATATATATGCGTGTGTGTGTGTGTGTTTAATTTGTGATGTGTTCAAAAAACATGATGCATCGTTTATATCACAAAGCTTTCGATAATGATGATCGCGAGCCATCAGTGGTCATTGGTACAAATGGATATCAACGTTACATAATCAATTAATTACACAGTAATTATCACGGAAATGCTTCTGAGTAAATGCTGAAACCAAGGCGGGACAATACTTTTTCCAAGTAATGGACTGTGAATCTTGCTAAAGAGTTACAATTACGCCCAATGATTAGCTACAAAACCTGGTTGCAAGGCATGCGCCGAATAACAATGAGAATACTGAGACCCGCCTGCCCAAAGAAGTCGTGTTTATGGTTCAGAAAGTGCTGGTTTGCTTCCACCCGTCCACACAACAGTGCGGATTGCATCCTCTAAGTATTCAACCATTTTAGGCCCATGTGGCATGTTCTTAAACAATTGCTGGGATTCCTGAGAGTGAAATCACCCCATGCACATTCAGCAACGAGCGACTCCACTGGTGAGACGAAACTTCTCGCCAAGAAACCACCGTGAAGACAAGGGTTGGTAGAAACCAGCTCAGAAAGACCTTGGAAGGCGAACCCATGGAGAATGTGCTACAACGGTGAATCAGGATTCTTTTTGCTCCTTTCCATCACTATTCTGCTTAGCTGTTCGTCAGTGAAATGGTAGGTTTCTTGCTGCTTGTGGAACATTCAAACGATGAAGCGCCTAGTAGCAGGTTCAAAACCAACAGCGTTCCCTCGCCATCTGATGCGAACCCCTCACCCTAAGAGGTTCCAGGCTTAGCCGGTCTTGCGTGGCGCCACCACTTGTTGCAAGAAATGGTGACGGTAACGAAGCACAAGGAACTAGCAATTTACCGTTGATTTTGTAATACAATGTAAATATATACATATATAATATATACACATACTAGATGATTGCTCATGATCATGAGTTGCGCAGTCACGTTTACAATCTTTGGTATTAGAGGCACAATGATATCATATGTGTACAATAGTTCACTGTGAATAACCATTGACCACTGTATATATTGTTGCCAATGATAATTGCTAAGCATTACCTAACCACATTGCTTCACTGCCAACAATAAATTAACATCATCAACCACCATCATGCATAATGATATTGTAATTCACCATTAAGCAATCTTGGCCACTAATGATTCACGCTTACCTAAACGACTGACCATAAGCCTTGCTCAGCCGCTAGTTGTTAATCATAAAAGCCTTCAACCAGGGATGACGGAGCTCTCGTGTGAAACGACCGACAAGGTGGATTGCTTACCCTGCATGAACAGAATGTACAACAGAGGGAAAAACATTGAAGGCCATTCAAATTGATCCATGTTCATTGGTTCAAATATGCATTAACAACTTGAGTAACCGCAAGCTCATTAACAACAACTATTCATTAACAACTTGATTAAGCTCAACCAATTCAACCAAATCATCTAAACGAATCAGTTCTTCATCGCACCTCACCCATCGCCGGCGGTTGAGCTTGGCACGGCTTGGAAAGGTAACGTCACTGAAGGTTCATGTGGCCTCGCTGGGCGCAACAACGGCGCCCCGAAAAAACTGGTGACGTGGCAACGAGTTTCTTTCTTTGGCGCATTGTTTTGTTTGTAGATTTTGGAGTCAATATTAACCCCTATTAATCAACCAACGTTCATGGGGGATTTCCACCAACAATTTCATAGGGAAATCAATGGTAAATGGTGGGGAAACAACAACTGGTTGATGGTTTCAACCCCTATGAAAAATATCAGTCAACCAACCAGTTGTTAATAACCACTAGGGAAAACACAAAAAATTGTTTAAAACCACCAGCCAGTAGTTGTTGAATTAATATATATATATATATATTGTTGGATATTATCCCTATTATTAAGCATTATTAACCACTATTAACCACCAACCAGTTCGTAGATCATAGACTTACCCTTGCACCACGTGCCCTGCTCGCCCCTGGGCCCAGCACTTCCGAGGACCAGGAAGGCTGCCATAGGCCTCTGACAGGTGATGCCATCAAGCAGCCTATCTTGGTTCATAATGGTTAATAATGGTTCATAGTATTAGTGCGTGAACCTTCGATGATTATACAGGGGATAATGACTATCAATCATAGATATCCTATGTTTATATGATGGTAAATTAATGGTTGATTGATGGCCAAGATAGTGGGCTATAATGGTTAATAGAGGTTAATATTGGTTAGGATGATGTTCATGAATCAAGTTAGTAATGGTTGATAGCATTAGTGGGTGAACTTGATAACATGATTGATAGTGATTGATACTACTTTTTTGATGCTTGAGAATGATTCATGGTCGTGGTTGATAGTATTTGAGAGTGCTTGAGAATGACTGGTAATGGTTGATACTAATTACCTCAGAATGGTTGATGATAATTCAAAATTGGTGACACTATGGTCAATGGTTGAACATGACATGGTCATGTCATGATAATGGTAATGATCAAATGATTATGGTGGCTTGTAATTCATGATGATGTAAGTAAAATGCAGGGCTGATTAGTCATGATAAGGTACCACAAAATGGTCATACATAGCCAATGATTATTTGGCATATTAAGAACAATTCTGTTTTGCTTGTAAAAATCAACAATGGATGGCTGATTTCCGCCTGTGCCCCTTCGGTGCTGCTGGCAACGAGTGGTATCCAAGAAATTTTCAAGATGCGACACTACTGTTCCGTGCTGTAGCAATGGTGTGCCCCAAAATTGCGGCTTTCCCAGTAATCATAGTATGGCGATAGGTCATAACCAACGGTATCACCAATGATAAATAACTGATGATCAACAATACTCTTTTAGATGATCTTTATAAATCTCCATACTTTCACTATCTGTCAATAATGCCTAATGTAATATCATGGTTGACACTAGAGGATTTGCAATGACCATCCAAAAGATGTGTGGGTGAACAAGACGAGTTTGGACCGCGGATGTTCACCAGGGGGGTTGTTGACACGCCATGGTATGACCCTCGTTGGCCGAGTTACGGTCAATCTCATATTGTGCACATATTTACTGGGTTGTGTAGTGGGGTCGACATGGGTCAACTAGAACAACCAAAGCCATCAAAGAATGACCTGGATAGTGAGCATCACCCTATGGATGCTTATGAACACAGTTTCCACAAACCCATTGACTCAATTCCGGGTGCATCTTGAGAGTCCACATTGTAGGAGACACCAGTAAGAAATGCATATGCAGAAGCGGTCTGCAATGTCCCAAAGGTTCCCAAATAAGTTGCGTTGTTCGACCGTGTTATTCTTACACCACTTATCCAGGGACAAACCCGAATATGGTTGTTCTCAAAATAAGGGACCCAAAAAATGGATAAAAATGGATTGTTCATTGCTAACTTAACAATGATTAATTGAAAGGATGATTTGGGGGTCCCCTATTTTGAGAAACACCCATATACATAATATGTAAATATAGTATAACTATAACAGTAAAGTGCTGCCTGGTTCATCTCATGGTCCATATGATGCAGCGTGAGATAGCGGGTAAGCGGCAAGAGTCATCAACAATCTTCAGGGATAGAATCCCCATCATCATCGCGAGGACCTGGAACCCTCATCATCCACAGCCACAGCGTGGCCGCGCTCGCCTGTCGAAAGTCTTGACCTGCCAGGATCTGCTGGTTCCTACAACGGTTCTTGGTGGGCCCCCCAGTTGTGCAACCCCAGCTGTTGTTGATCAACCACCTGAGATCGACCAGGTGGTCCTGCTTGAGAAGTGCCTGACATAAATTGCATACAACCCCGATGCGCATGAAAACATATGGCTATGGGACAATATTAACCAACCAATAATGGGGATACTAACCAACAATAATAGGAAAAACTATGGTTGATGATGGGGACCAGGTGTACAAGGGTTTGACCCACTGTCATATGTATGTGCCGTATGCGTAGGTAGGCTATACAAAATATGACACTGCTATGTACAAGCGTAGTCATCATATACAAAATTGTATATATTCATACGTTGTTTGTGCCTTTGTACGTGTGTATGTGTGCTTGTGTATGTGTCCAATTGTGCGAGTACTTGCGTATGTGTGTGATCATGTATGTATGTACATATGAATGCACGTGTGTGTGTGTGTGTGTGTGTGAGTCAACTCCTGTTTCCAAGGATTTCTAGTCAAGAATTATGACTCATCAAATTTCCAGAAGACATCATTCTCAGCAGGGGGCCAGCGCATGACATCACGACGCTGGCCAACGAAGCTAGTGATGTCATGGGAAGCGGTTGGAGACGTCCAACTGTGTACCTGCAACTCCGTTCGATCTCATTCATTTTTCCGATGAATCAAGTTTCAAATCAAGAGAGAGTATCAGTGATCACCGATGTTTTCGCTTTTTGTTCAATCCTTTGTCTTGGCGTAAGGCCTTACTGGGTATCTGGAGGACAACCAGATAAACAGCGTCCATATCGGACATCAAGAGACAACCTGAATCGTTGGTATAACCAACTACTGAACAGAGGTCTTTCAAGTGTGTGTTCGGCAGCGTTTCCGTCATGGTCCTGTCGTGATCCGGGTTGATGCCTGGCGAAATGAACTGTTCTGAAGTATGGTAGTAACAGCTGGTGATTGACATGTGGGTCTATTCCCACCAGAATGCACCTGGGTCGTTGGACAGCTGGTGGTTCTGAGCCTTGCTCGCTGTTGATGTCAATTGCACCTGGGTTATCTACCTTGAATGCGTGAGCAGTATGAATGTATGCCACTCTGGTTGGGCTCAAAAACCAGCAACACTCTGTCTAATCACAGAAGTGTAAAACACTTTCTAAGACAGTTTCATGCACCTCAAGATTCTGAATGATACATTTGAGAAACGCCACGTGAGCTTCGGGTAACCATTCCCATGATTCTAACCAATCCTTCTTGAATTCTACTTTGAGTATAGAAGGACTGACAGTATAAGTCAAACTTTTCACCTACAGTTTCAGTTTATGTTTCATTTCTCATTTTTCAGTTTTGTACAGATAATCTTGAGTTTTCCATATTTTCGACATAGAGACGCCCTAGCCATGGCGTCCAATCCGAATTCGAACTACCATTTTTATTTCATCACTGGCAATTTTGACCAAGCGAGGGGACGTTCAACACAAGCCGTGACGGCACGTCCCAAACAACTGGCTATCACTGCCAATGTGGCACCTACGGGAGTCACTGTGACTCCTATGAACCCTGCCTCAGCGGCAGCTCCGGTCCGACCTACGATTCCACCAGGAGATGTGGGAGTCCATATGATGGCTCCTCCGGTTCGACCACCTGCAATTCATGTTGAAGACCCCGAGATTCCGGCTGCACGTAGCCCGTCAGTTTTTTCAGAGAATGCAGCCAATCAGATGCAGCTTGCGGCTAAAGCCCGAGCTGATCCACCATCACGGTCTGTTCATCAACGTCATCATCGCAGGGTTCGAGTGTACTACCGAAGTCGTAGAGACAGAGATTCTAGGTCTCCAACAGAACGTCGTGACCGACGGGAGCGATCTAGGAGAAGGGATTCCCGAGAACCAACCAGACCCAGGGAAGATCGGCCTTCACCAGCTTTTCCTCCGGAACCTTTTGATGCACCACCTGGTTTGTGGGATGATGGGATTTGGACTGCGCAAGCAGCAGCAGCATCTTCAACCCCACCTGCAGTGGACCCAAGAACTCCTGATCGTGATGGTCATGATAGTACCAACACTGCACCTTTCAATGCTTTTCCAGTGAATTTGAGGCCACCACCGCCACCTGTTCCACCTGTCACACCTGAAGAGACAGAAATTCGTACGTTTTTTCGACATGGCATGGATCGTGGGCATCCAATTTCAGATTCAATGATCAAGTATCTGGCCAAGATCTTACACCGTGCCCAATTGAAACCCCAGGATTTCGGGGAACTCAAAATTTATGAACATGACCTGGCCTATCACCTTGGTGATCCAACAGCTGCATCAGCTTTTTATTACGTGTTACCACTTCCTACTTTGAAAGACAAGTCATTGGCGGCTGAAGAGGGAAGTGATCTCCCACCAGCGACACGTAGAGCGACTCGTCACGATGGCAGTGACGGAGTGCAGCACATTCAGATTTCTCATGCATCTACGATAGGTGGGATGCAAAGCATCCTGTCCTCGGGCCGGTTGTTGCCGTCCAGATTGCACTTCCCCGATAGCCAAAGCTTCTTTGGACTGGGGTTCAGACGTTCCTACCTCCCCTCATATGACAACCAGGAGGTAGCACGTATAGTGCATGGTTCTTGGAACGCATCAAAAAACGAAAGCCAAATCATCGCCCTATGTCTTGGATGGGGAACTGGTCAGAACATAGATCAGGGAGGAGAGGGTCCCTGCATCGAACTCACCAGGAATGGAGGCTGCGTACATCACCGCCGGGGGAAAATGTGGGTGTGCTCTGTGAAGAGCCACTTCATCAACGCCATCGCATTTCGAACCACAGCGGACCCTCCGGGCGGCCACCTGTAACATCCAAGCCCACAGAGGCGAAGCCTCAGGGAGCGAAGACTCCCAGAGGCCTGTAAGTTTTTTGATTTCCTGGAACCTCC
>VSDK01005793.1:51888-79955 GCA_009767595.1 Symbiodinium kawagutii
AGAGCGGTTGCTGCTTACTACAATTCTCCTGTGGAGATGCTGATCAGAAAGTAGAGACGATGCTCCAACAGTTCATTCTCTATGCTCGCAGCTGTATATGGCCCACTCACGACGGCAACATGACAAGCCACACTGGGAACTGCTGGAAGTCATCAGCATGCTGTCGGGGTGAGAGATGCATTACCCTTATGTCATATTATGTCGCTATTTGCATGATCTCCATATATCTGAAAAGTTCTTATTCTACATAAGAATCTATCAACCATTGTGATTTTTCTGTCTTCTTCGGCATCCATACCGAGGACGCGGGTTTGGTCTAGGGCTGGGATGTCAACTTGTTTGGTCGTTGATTAGGGATGTCCAAATCCCTTCTAAACTATGTTCCAGATTTAGCTGGCACCAGAGATCTTTCTGATAGCGCTTTTTTCGTGTGAGGACATGAGGGATGATAGTAATGCCCCGATTTTGCGCAGACACACTGCGACATGGTGAGACACAAACAAAGAGATTCACCACAAAGAATCAACTGCCAATGTTGGTAACCCCCATCAGAAACACCCAGCTCCAGCCCAAAAAGTTCCAAGAGTCAAGTGGTCATCTTAGACTTGAACATACTTGAACTCTCAGCCGAGCAAGATAGAACAGGTGGAGCAACAACGATAACTTGTTCCAAACAATCATATGCTGGCTTCTCAGGCCAGAGGGGACACCCAGTTCTCATCCAGCTTATCAACTATTCATAGCAACAAACCAACCACTTTTGGGGTTCTTTGTGGCTTGAGAAAGACTGGTATTTATGATGGCTTCACTGATTACCCATGAAGAATTCATGTATGATAAGCATCGGATCATTTGTGAATCTGTGAAGTACAACACATATCCAAACCTCCCCAATCCATTTTACCCGTTGGTTAACATGGCGTTTTCTCGTGGACCACAATAAACACTCTCTCTCATTGACAAGTCCCAGTGGGTTGATTGTACGGACTGAGAAGCAACTAACATGATGAATCATCTCAATGACTAAACCTTCGGTAATATCAACCCTGTTAGGTTGATAGTCACATGCTTCATGTGGTTATGAGAAACTGACCACAGAATGCAAGGTGCTTCACCTATGAGTGTGGCAAGATTGGAATAACTAAAACATGGTGGATACCCTGTGCTAATCTAACGTAGCAACTGGAAATCCACTGTTTGCAGATTCCTAATGTTTGGGGAATAGTGATTCTCCATTGCTATTCTACGTCACCGGGCCGTATCGCTTTTCAAAACATATGGGGGGGGGTTCTGAAAATAGAGGTACCTCAGTTATCATCCAGTTTATCTAATCGATTCATCATTTTTAGCAATAAACCAGCCCTAACTCTGGGGTTCCCAAACTGGCTTGAGAACACGTTCCCATGTGACCTTACAAGTCTCTGATCCAACACGGTGCCAACTCTCTGGACATGGCTATGGGTCAAAATCCCGTACCCCTAGTCCCCTCACCATTAACTCCATTGTTTTATCACTATTATTGTTGGTGAACTTATCCCCATGAAATTGGTTGGTTAACTGCTTGACCCATGGCCATATAACTTGCAGCAAGGTCAACCTCAACTTCTGGACATAACTGGCAGCTGCCCATGCTCCGAGAGACGGAAAGTTGCGTCTCGTTCGCTCTCCTAAGAGATGCCACGTGCCGTGCGGTGCTGGGAGTCAGCGGTTGCCCAGTTCATTGGTCCAGATTCACAGCTCCCTTGGTTCATGCTTAAACATGCAACCATCATCATCGACCATCACTAATTGACAACCATTGTGTCAATATGTGTCCACTATCAACACCAAACAGCCCCTGGCTGATCAACGAAGGAAGGTTCAAAAGTTGCTCTCCTGATCTTTGCTCATTTCGACACCAATTTGGTTGCATCATCCCCCCTGAAAAGGCAGGTTTGCCACCTCCCCACACCGAAAGGATTGGACCCCCTTGCAACAAGTCAAGCGCAAACAGTATCAATGGAGATCCATCCAACAGTTTGCACAGGAAAATTACCATCTATGGACCTATGGCAACATCGGGAGTTGTTTGTAAAAGAGCTGGATCAGCGTTGCACCAGTACTGCTTGCATCCCAGCATCTGAATGCCCCAGGGGTCACCCGGCAGGGTTGAACCGGCCCCGGGCGCCAACAAAGGGGCTACAATGAAACGCAGCGGAAATGCAACAGAGACTCGACTGGCAAATCAAGTCATTGGGGGGTGTTGCTGATTATGTTTCATAACATCTGGAAGACAATGATCAAGAATGGATTAAGAAGATATGTGTGTTTACAGTCATTTACATGCAATGAAAAACATTCAGTGTGCGCAAAAGGCAAAGGTAGCTGGTTGGTGGTTTCAACCCCGCCTATGAAAAATGTTTGAAACCACCAACCAGGTAGCCAACAACCACGATTGGGAATCCAATGGCGCGTCGCTACTGGCACTTTCCTCGGCAATGCACCAGTGCAACCAGGTCATGCCACGTGGTTGCGCTGTGGAGCACTGTGAACAAATGACCAAACCAGTGGTAGTAACCAGGTAGTAACAGGCAGTAACCAGGTAAGAACCAGGTAGTCGTATGATATTTTTGCTTGCAAAGGTGGTAGTTACATAGCAGTAGGTAGTAACTAGGTAGTGTGCCAAGGTGGTTTCATATGATCAGCAAACTTATGTTGGTTGCCAGTGATCCAATTGATCCCCACCATCCGAAACTGACTGTGGGAATCACTTCAAAGGCTATGGGAAACCACTACTATGTATGAATTCACAAACACACCCCAGAGAGGCCGCATGATTGGCTGCTTGAGTCAGTTCTGCCAGTGCTTCTTTGACTTGCCCTTAAGCAGAAGAACTATGAACCACGATCAATCAGTGTACCTGGCAAAAGATTCATTGTCGATATCAACCAGGACCTACCTGTTGCTAATCAATGGCAAACCCTGAAGATCATTGTTACTATTCACCATTAATAGGTCATTTCACCATCAAACCCTACAAATCATCACTATCCATCATTTATATACACATGTCAACCATTGCCATTTATCACTATGAATCGACCATAACTCACCAGCCCCGGTGGTCGCGCAGGTCTTTTTCGTGGCAAAGCGCCAGGACAACCCCAACCAAGTTCAAATCGCTCCAATCCCCATTGCCCAGCTGATGCAGATGAGTCAGCCATGGTGTCAGCAGTCCCAACAAGTGTTCGAAGATAACAATAAATGAGGTCGTGTGGTATCTATAGGAGAGGTAGGGTTTCAGTACCTTTACATCTATGATTCTATGATCATTTATGTGCCGATTACCGTTTTATCTGACACCAGCATTATCCGATCTGGCAAGTGTCATTACTGTGTTGCATCTTGAAATAGCACACTGTACCCCAGTGTGACCTCCCTTTTGCTCAATGCAACACCAAGTAGTCCATGCACTACGAACACATCAACAACTTCAGGAACGGGGCAACATGATATAATAATGCAACAAAAGTATTGCACTGTGATGAGGCACAATGTAGACGTGTAATGAACACGGGACACTTTGTCATGGTACGCTATGGTGTCAAATGCGAGTTATCATAGTCTGTCAGGTCACTGATGTTGCGTTGTGGTACAGCATGTCTGTCAGTCTGTCTGTCTGTCTGCCTCTTCTCTCTCTATGAATGCATTTGCTGGTCTGTGTAATTGTATAATGCCAGTGTGTGGGTACGGCATATGTGGATGTATAGAGGGGTGTAATGGGGGGTGTAGAGTCATGTACATCATCGGGTATGCTAACATGCACTTGTACGTGTACCGTAAGTGCGCCTGTGTCCATGTGGTGACATGTATGGATGATGGTGGACGCATGTTGTTGAATACATGTTTTGAAACTTTAGCTGCCGCAGAAACAATATTTACTTCAGCTCAAACTTTGTAGCATTATCTCTTGAAGTGTCGCCGTTTCTCTTTGCATAGCACAGGACACCAGACTTGAATACCAATCATATCCAACCATATTTCACATGAAAAACAAGAAAGCGCCAAAGCCAGGGCTTGGGCAAAGGAAATCTGAGAGCAAAATGAGCCAATTCGGCTGCCGCATTTTCCAGTAGATTTCAACTGATGAATGGTTGCATATGAACACAAAATGACACAAAGTTGCAGGATGTCATAGGTGTACATAGGTGTATCATGGTGTATCTGTGTACTTGAGAAAAATTGAACATATCCAGGGAAAGCATCTGGAAGATGCATCAGCACGCTGCATGCAGCGGCGCAGAGCAGAAACTGTACACTGCCCAACTCCGCGATGAAAGTCCTAGCTGAGAACACCGACCTGGGCGCTGACAGTCGGTCAAGGTCCTGGCTACGTTGTCGGATGTGTTCCCTGACAGACCACACAACAGGTTCTGCTCCAGTGTCCACAGTTGGGACTTCCAAGGGGGAACCTCCAAGGCCCTTGACCCCTCTGAACATGTCGAGGTTCCCCGTGACACCGGCATCAAAGGTGACTGTACCGATGCCGGGCTATGCCAGGGTGTGAACGCAAATGCCACTTCGAGTCATTTGAACCACAATGCCTTTGTCTTGTTTGTCTTTGCTAATAGCTTGTATTGATCTGGCTCAGTGATGTTGATGATGATGATGATGATGATGATGATGATTATGATGATGATGATGATGATGATGATGATGATTATGATGGTGATGATGATGATGATGATGATGATGATGATGATGATGATGATGATGATGATGATGATGATGATGGTGATGGTGGTGGTGATGGTGATGGTGATGGTGATGGTGCTGCTGCTGCTGATGTTGATGATGATGATGATGATGAGGAGGAGGATGACGATGACGATGACGATGACGATGCCGATGGTGATGATGCTGATGCTGATGCTGATGCTGATGCTGCTGATGATGATGATGATGATGATGATGATGGTGATGGTGGTGGTGGTGATGGTGATGCTGATGGTGATGATGATGAGGATGATGATGATGATGATGATGATGATGATGATGATGATGATGATGATGATGATGATGACGATGATGACGATGAT
This sequence comes from Symbiodinium kawagutii, assembly GCA_009767595.1. Taxonomy (NCBI): domain Eukaryota; class Dinophyceae; order Suessiales; family Symbiodiniaceae; genus Symbiodinium; species Symbiodinium kawagutii. The sequence goes on from VSDK01005793.1 coordinate 56,967, forward strand.
GATGATGACGATGATGATGATGATGATGATGATGATGATGATGATGATGATGATACCTTGGCCACAAAAATGGCGACGGTGCTGAGGGTAATGGTGACGCTGATGTCGCTGCTGGTGATGGTAATGAATTGATTGTAGCAGGCATCTCCCTGGTAAAAAATATAAGACAATGTTTGTTGTAAATTTGGGGGGTTCTCAAAACAGGGGTGCCCCCAAATTACCTGATATTGACCAATTTATAGTATAAACCAACCATTTTGTGGGTTCCCGATTTTTTGAAACCATCATGGTGAGGAAGCTTCACTTCAGGGAACTCAACTCTCCCTCCCCTTGATACATCGCCTCACTGCCCATCAGCAACATGGCAAAATCCATCAAGGGGGTCCTCAATATGAATGTCGGCAGTCATCATGAGAAGCAACCAACTTGTGGGGTAATCTACGCTGGAAATGCATGGAAATGTCCGGAAGACTTCTTCACCCTCTGGCACTGATTTACAACCTTCGCCACGGTGTTTAGAAGGCAGTCGCGTGGCAGCCCGCAACACTCTGCATCCCATGGATCGGAAACAGTTTCCACTGCTCGCAGCAACGATTCGTGGGGTATCTGCACAACGTGCTGGTACTGCGACCTGTTGCAAGGTGGGCCCTCTGGTTATAACTTCTGTTACAAGGCCGTCTGGCTAGAGTTGTATCTACCATAGCTGGTAGTTACATGTAGTTACCCTAGTTATAACCCAACGGCTATAGCTGGTGAGACGGGGCGCACCTGCTGCTTTCAAGGAGCAGTTTCACGAAACTCTTCCACCATGGCAGGGCTTCTTGCGTGGCTGCCATGCCCAAGCTGCCTGGAGCTGGGGCTCTGAAGACAGTCGTCGTGGCACCGGGAGAGTTGTAACGGCGCTGTCAGTGCATTGATCGTTGAGCATTCAGTAGTGACAAATGCCTTTGATGAACATAACAATAACAAATTGCCTTAGGCTGACTACTTTGAACCAAGTTCCTTGGTGGAAAACTCTCCGGGTTCCTGGATCATTCATCGACGAGCTGCCGGAAAAGGACGGACGCGATTCATCGATTCGTTTCGCTATTTTCACTGCGCAGCGCGAGAATGGAAGTGCCGATGGAAACGGCGATCCGGGTGAACCGCTAATCCAATGGAAATCATCTTAAAGTTAACCATAAACATATCCTGAACTAATGTTGAAACAATGGTATTCTGATACCATAATGGTATTCTTTCTGGTGAACCGCAATCATAGAGTTGAACATTGACTCACCATAAAGAATACCATTTCGACGATTGGGACATCAAATTCATGTAAGGTGAGTTGATATTGTCAACCACTCGAATAATCACTACCACTTTATCTCCTCCAATAGGGAGGGATGAAAAAAAAAAGTTGTCCGTAAACATCAGCTTCACATTGATATCAAGTTAGTGAATGTGTGTGCTAATGTTGTGGCTGTTCTACTGGGCCGAGGCAAATGTGCCATACCCATTGAAGTAGTTTTCTTTTTCTCGTCCTTCTTCTGGCTATAGGCTATCATCCATGACATGACATGACAGGTTTGGGGCTGTGCATTGCTGCTGTTGCGGGATGATGTTGTATTGACGATGTCCTTGCTGTTGCAGTTTTTGCTGTCAGTTTTGTGGTTGTGTTGTGGTTGTGTTGTTGTTGTTGTTGTTGTTGTTGTTGTGGTTGTTGTTGTTGTTGTTGTTGTTGTTGTTGTTGTTGTTCTTGTTGTTCTTGTTGTTCTTGTTGTTCTTGTTGTTCTTGTTGTTCTTGTTGTTGTTGTTGTTGTTGTTGTCGTTGTTGTTGTTGTTGTTGCTGGTTGTTGCTTGGCTGTTTGTTGTTGCTGCTGGTCGTTGTTGTTGCTGTTGCATAATTAAGTAGGTCTCTGGCCGCCCGCGATTGATATCGTGCAAGTTGTGGTACCCCACGCACCTGATATTCTCGCGCCTGATGCAATGTTCACCTGGTGGTCTCTCCTTTCCCAACCCATTGCTCAGGATGTAGCAATGTCATGAGATTTGGGCTGTGGCTGTCAACCCAGAACTGCTGGGAACTCATACCAAGCAGGTTGGCAAAGGAGAGGCACCAAATCATCGACAATGGTACATGAGATTGATGCTGGGCCCTCATGACCAGAGCGAGGAAAATTCACAAAAATTCTAGACACTTGGGCTGGACTGAAAACACTGCTGTGCACTCCTTGTGCCGGCGCCGCGTTCCCAGCATGGTCGCGTTCCCAGCATGGTTTTATAAAAATGGTCATAGTTTTTACAGTGGACAGAAGTAGATGATAGTGGATATGTATACGTTGTGTGCCAACAATCGCTTAATGTTTTCAGTCAGCACGAAAAAAGTGACGCCTCAAACACTAAGGCCTGCTCCGCCTCTGATGGTTCAGAGCAAGCCACAAAGAAAGGATGGGTGAGCTGGCCCTGACTGCGTCGGTGACAAGGATGGTTATTCAGCCAACTGTAGAATTGATAGGGGTTATTCTACATAGGAAAAATCGACTATGTGACAACATAGTATGTGTTACAAGTGATGGTTATGATCATGTTCCCAAGTGATGGTTGTGATCATGGCATGAAGATTGCTGGCATCATTGGCCGTGGTGCAGTCAGGACCGAGTGGAACGTCGGGCAACAACCGTGGCGAAACTTTGTTGGGACATGCCGCAAAGATCCACTAAAATCAACAAATCAAGTGCAGCAAGAGATGCTTTTTAACAGGGGCACAACACACACAAAATGGTTGATTCAAGCTAACGACAGCCAAACCCAAGAAAGCCGCTTTCAGCCCAAGAGTCCAGGTTGGACTCAAGTTGACCAGTCTCCGATTTCCATTCGGTGCTTTACTTCGAAAAGCCAGGCACAATTGAACGGAGCGGAGCGGCCTCTCGTTATCTCAGCCAGGCGATTTTTTTGTTTGGAGCAACGATTAGGAGGGACCTGCGTGTGTTCACACGCCAAGCTTCAGCATTTGAGCAGGGCTTGTGAGCCAAGGAGCAGCTCAAATCTTCGTGCTGAAACTGCACCAAGCTCCCAAATCCGCACCCGCCGCTGGGCTTAGAGCAGCCGCCGTCGGCATGCACTCACACGCAAAACTGGAGCACAAGGGGGGGTGCCACCAGCTGTTATATCGCCGATGTTGTCGCTGGATGATGCTTGGTGGAGTAAACTGCATCAATATTGGCTGGCATCAACAACCACTATAGGACTGCACTAGGAATTAAAACACATTAACTATCACTACTGCCATTAATTAGCTACAATTATGTAACCATGAACGGCAGTCATTTCCGAGTTCGATGGTCACTAACCATAGCTGATAATGTGCTGCAACCATTCTTCACCTCTGCCACCGCTTGATCCACCTGAGGGCACCGTCCCCTTGTGGCATGTGTTCACACGCCTAGCAGCAACGGCGACGCCAGGAAAGGCGGGTGCCGCTGCTGCGCAAGGGAAGAGAACAAATTCTGACAGAAAGAAATCGTGGGATGTCGCGTCCGGAATGGATACCCTCGGCATTTTCAGATTTCCAAGACTCGAAGCTTCCGAAATATCAATATCTTGGGGGTACACCATTTCGAACTGGACACACCCCATGTGCAGCGTTTTCAGAAGGGAAAGAAGGGCTCACAAATCAAGCAACTTCGAACATTCAAATGTTCTTGCCCATTGTAGGTCATTGAAATTTGAGTGTCACATTGCCTTCGTGGCAGGGTTGCCCTTGCGAATCACTCCAAATGTAACTGCACGACTAAATGGCTTGCTCTTCAGCTGTGCGGTTTGCACAACTGGAAGGTGTGGTCCTACCGTTGCTCCATTTGGTGTTTTTCTCTGCTCCTGTGCGACTGCCATGACGATGCTTTGACAACCATGAACATATCAATTCAACTTCAATGGTTCATCACGTGTGTCATCATATTCGTGTTTAGCTTAGGACCCACGAAACATCAATGATTTTTTCAACAAGTCATGTCTTCGCATGTCATCGCACTAAGTCGCACTGGCAGCTGGCAAGCTGAGATTTCTGGTTGCCAATGGCTCACCCCCGTAGTGAAACGTCGAGGCGCTTGGGCAAGTCCTTGTGCGCCAGCGGCCTCGGATCGCACGGACTGACCCACTTAATCGCACTGGTTCCCCATGGCATTCCCTGAAGGAGGACGTATGCCGAGGCCGAGAGATAGATCATTAGATTCATCTAATGATTGAGATGGTGGTTTCTCAAAATGGGGAGCCCCAAAAATGGCTGGTTTATTACTATAGATGGTTCATAATTAGATGATTTGGGTCTACCCCTATTTTGAGAAACACCCAGATGGATGAATGAGGGAAAAAGGTGTCAAAGCAAGTCGAAGCCATCTATTTCAGCTTGGGATTTGATTATCAGATTCATCTGCTAGGACGCTTTTTCCAACTGAGACTGGTCTTCTCGGAGCCAAATCCACCAACTTCAATCACTACTTGGCGCCCTTGAAAAACTCAAGTGATGGCAAGATCAGAATCCATAGTGTTTTATCGTGGGCCATGAATCATTCGGTCCCAAGGTTGCCCCCAACCAGCAAACGCGGGAGCGGGGGAAGCCAACAGCCAGCTTGGTGAGAAACACTGACACCCACTGGAAATGTCCAAAACTCAAACCAACCATCACACATAGATCCTGATCATTTTTACAGCAGCGGTACACTATGCTGATGACATGATCACCCGCCCTTTGCCTGAATAAATCTCTATCTATACATATACTCTCTCAGCTATCAAAAAATATACTCTCTCAGCTCAATCTTCGGCTACAAATAGTCTCCAACCTATTTGTTGATACAAGTTGGCATGGACGTATTGATTCATGTATTGACGGTCACGCTATCAAGCTTCCGTAACCCTGATTCAGTGGTGTCATGGTGAACTTTGGCTCAGGTGATTGTACCGCGGAAACTTCAAAGATAGAATAGCCAATATTGTGCCACTGACACTGGGCAAGTGGTCACCAGGATTACCTGACTTGAAATAACTGCATGCCCACTATAGGGAAATGGGCCCTGATCCACCCCACCCTTTGGATGGCAGCCCCAGCATTTGAAGTTACCCAAAAAAATAAGGATCTAACAAGTCAGCATAATCGGCTTACATGCTGCTAACTTGGTGCATGTTGGCCAGGATCCCGTATCATTGGCATCCAAAACCTTCCTTTTTAGGGGGTACAACCCATATCTGGCGTCATTCAAACCTTCCTTTGTATGGTTTTTGCTGCCAAGAGTAACCGGTGTCCAGCATGACGAACCATTCATAACCAACCATTTGCAGACACAGTCGTTTCTGTAGGCCCTGACTGGCAATGCTCCTGCAGAGTGCTGCTAAATGCTATCATACCACATGTTAGCTGCTTCTCCTATCCCAACTCCAGTGTTAACCATCTACTATGATGAATCAGCATCACGAATCATCATCAAGCACGATGAACCATCATGGAAACCATCATTAAAACCATGACAAGAAAAATCTTCAACAAACATCATCATTCACCATGAAACTATCATCAACCATTGAAACCATCATGAAAACCATCACGAAACCAGCATCAACCATCATTCATCACTCACCCGGCCACATCGTGTCTTTGAAAACGGCAACCTAGCGACATGGCGATCTCACAAAGGGCTGCCAAACCTGGCGCGGCGAGAAGTGGTGAGCCAATCGATAAGTGGCACCAACCAATCCGTGGTCAATAGCAATTGGTCCAATACTACTATTGGACCAATAATACTACCAATACTAAGCAATACTAGCAATACTAAGTAGCAATAGCTATTGGTATTGGTATTGCTAATAGATACTACCAATAATACTATTGAAGGCAATAGCTATTAGTATTGGACCAATAATACTACTTATCTACCACAGCAGTAGTAACCTAGTAGCAATCGATGGTAATAATAACAGCAATAACCATGTAAGGTAATGGCTATAATCCAATAGTAACAGTAGTGAACAATCCAATAGTAACAGCAGTGCAATTAGTAACAGTAGTGAGAGAATATATGGCTATTCAATAATTATCACCATTGAATGTAATGGCAAGGATTTCCAATAGTAACAGTGTGGTTGATCCAATCAATGGATTGGTAATGGCAATAGCAATGGCTATAATCCAATACCAACGTAATGGCTACAATTTTCCAATAGCAATAGTAGTGAATGATCCAATCAATGGTGTATAGCACATGGTGTCACAATATAGTGGTTAATAGCAATTAAGTGAACCAACCAATTAAGTGAATAACAGGTAATAACAATATAGTGCTTGATAGCAAGTATCTAGTTGGCAGTTGGGTAAAGCAAATGTAGTGTACCAACTTGTAGTAAGATATGTCCATTGTAGTGCACCAACTAGTATGTGATTGCCAGTTTGCATCCCTTGTATAGCAATTACTCATGGTTACTACAAGGAGATAAATACTAAGAATTAACTACTAGTGGATCATGGTGAATAACTTTTTTGACCCAATGGCCATGTGCAACCAATTGCTGGTTAATGGTTACCAATAGGGGATAATAACTAGCAATTAGAGGGGACATACTAAATGTATATGGCTACGGGTCAATAATAACCATCAATAGTGGTGACGGATAGTAAGCAAGAATGGAAGGAATTCAATGGTTAATGATAGCACACTAGGAGTCTAAGATTTTGACCCACAGCCGGAAAACTTGCCATCTGGCAACAATCATTGTACATGGTCTAATGGCTGTAATCAGCAGTTCATAAAGTTCCTAACCCAATGGCGGCATATTGTGAACCAATTGATTGAAGTGCACTTGATCACGGTACATTCCTAATTCAGCATGTTCCTGTTTAGGGTACCACACCACACATGTATGTTACATGATTGTTAATCAATCACTTGAAATATTCGTATTCAATGATCAAATGTTGACTGACACATACATTCCATCATAAGCCATGCAAATGTGCATACGTTGCCCATGACAGCAAGGCCCGCAACATCGATTGCAGGTGGCCCGTCCCCAGGCATCACGAGGCAATTGACCAGCGAAAACCACTCGGTCAATCAGCTGGTCGAATGACGATGATTCATATCAACCGTGGGAATATTAGTTGACATTAACGACGTTGGTTAATAGTTAACCAATGGGAATATTTTATTGAATAATTGGCTAATAACTATTGGGAATATTAGTTGACATTAACGACATTGGTTGATATGCTTCCGGTAGTGGGCATTAGCCAATAACAATAGTAATTGACATGGTTATCAATGATTTTTGTTCATGCTCATAACCATAATACTGATCATGCTAGTAGTAACCAGCCACGGTCCATGAGAAAATCAGCATCACAATATCAGCCAGTCAATATTCACCATCATGAGCCACCAGAGACAAATATTTCGATCTATTCGCACTATACCGAACCAAGATTGTTGCTAATCATCCCCCAACTATAACCCCCTAACATACCGAACCAATCAAAAGCATCCGACTTTTTGGATGCTTCGCAGCCCGGGTCAGGGAGGACTTCAGCTGTGTCAACCCTGGGCACCCTTCGCACTGGAGGTTGTTCATGGTACTGTTTGTGGTAAACCAAAAGCATGAAATCGCTCCCTCGCCACCAGTCAGTCAAACATACTTATTTCAGAATGATGATGTGTTGTAGACTTCGCCAATCTTAGGGGTTATTCTTCTCGCACCGTCGAATTTTCATTCCAACATTGTCAGACATTACCATTGTGGCACCAAAAACATGTTGCATCCACTAGCGCCGTCACTGGTCCGACTTTACAACAGGGCTGTGAATGAGGTAAGATAGCAATGGGCCTGAAGAGGCTGCAATGCCTGAATGAAAAAGAAACCATTAGATGTGCTTAATAAGGGGGTTACTAGTGGCTAATATCGTGCTTAATGAGGGGTTACTGTAATCCAGGTTTTAATATCAATACTGCCGGACTATCCTGCGTTCATGGTAAATGACAACCACCGCAGCTAACAACAATAGCAATCAAGCGCGCAAAAGCAACAGGAAAACTAGCAGTCCTGGCAGACCAATTTACATGCAACGACAATGCTCCAGGGTTATTTTCTGAACTGGCAATGTGGCTGTGGGTCCAAATCCCGTACCCCTGGTTCCCCCATCATTAGCCATTGTTTTCCCTATAGTTTTATTGGTGAACTCATCCCCCATGAAATTGGTTGGTTAACTGCTTGACCCAGCTCGCCATGTCACACGACATGGCTCTCAGATGCTCCTGTTCGAACATATCAGATGGTAAGTCAACTTCTGGCTACACCTTTTATAAGCACGGGACCCGGACGATTGATGGGCACAAGGCGGCCCATAGGGTCATCTATACTCCGGGTTGGGTCAGAAATCTTGCGATTTTGGCTACAAATGGCTACAGTATATTCATAGTTCGCACGACCTCTTACCCACTGCCAATAAAACAAAACTGAACATGGTACAGTACTCCCATCCATGCTGTAAGTGCTCAGTGGCGGGTTCGAGCAAGCACCATCAAAGTTGAGGCCTCTTACACTTAGCCCTTTCTTGGTCAACTTCACTCAACATCCCCCGGCTGCATCCCAGTCAAACTTGTAAACCACTGTTGCTTGATAAAAATGATTATCTGATAATGTCTATCCAGGATAATTAAGCCCTAGGTCGATTCATGGGGGGGGAACCATTTCAATGAGAAACCAAGCCTTCTAGGGGATACCGGGATACCCCGTATTAATCAACCAGGGTTTTATTTATCCTGGGTAAGCATTACGGTTGGTGGGTGTTGGTGGCTACATCTGGCCTGAGGCTGGCAGCCAAGCCTTGAATTCAACTCCTTGGCATTCTGGTGAAACATAGCGCGCCGCCTGAAACAAGGCGAACGCAACTGACTCAGTGCTATCACAAGGTGGGCCCCTGAACTAGGGTAACCAACATATAGATGAAGTCAAATCCTAACCAATTATAACTTGGGTTGTAACTGTAGGGTAACTACCTGTTCTTGTATATATGATTAAGGTCAAATGGTCAAATGGCGTCAAAAACAAAGTGATAACTCCGGGGCACCACTTGTAGGGTTTTTCCGTTCATGGGATGCAACACAACTAATATGTGGCTCCACCACTCTTGGTAGTTCCTGGTAATTCCTGTTAGTTCAAGCTTTAATGGTATACGAATACCCCCAACGTTTTAATTCCCTCCCAAACACCAACCAAACAAATTTACCCCATGCCTTCTAAATATATCTGGCGACAGAACTATCTACAAACAACAAATTACTTAGAATGGTTTTTAAACAACATCTTCAGTCATACCTATTGTTTTCGCTGCTGCATCGTCGCCAGTTTCTTACGAATGCAACCAGAAAACGACGACAAGAACAACAAACCAAACGACAACAAATGCAAACACATACATATGCAATTTCTCCATGTTGAAAAAATTGGCGTTTCACATGTGCTCACTTAACCTCCATGCCAATTTTTCCCAGGAGAACCTGCCCATCCTCGTCATCCCCAGAAATATTTCGCCAAAACGATGACTGAGAGGTCAATCGAAAGTACCATAGAACGCTGTAAGGACCCCTTGTATTTCTCGTTGGGCAAAAAGCACCATTTCGACCTGGCAGGCCCTGCAATTTGCACATGATATAACTATAGTTTGGTGAAAAACACAACATTGAATTTACAAACATACATGTGCATGCGGAAGCACATGATATACCATGAAATACCTTGAAACACATTTCCAGTTTGAAAACAAACAAATTTTCTAGGCACAAGATGCATACCGTTGAATATAGACTGGAAATGACTGTGTACGTATACAAATGCGTGCGTGTATGCTGCAAACACATTCTCCAGGCCCCATGTGAAAAATCTGTAACGCATCGAGAAACAAATCTATGGAAAGATCTGACTGGCTGCTGGTTTTGACTCTTCCCAAAAAATGCGGTATAAACAAGCACAAATTGCAATCACAATGTGCAATCACAATGTCACACTGTACTTCAGAGCACAAAACCGACACAAGCAAATCAGAAATTGTAGCTTACCACCGCGCGGCGGCATAAGCATATCAGAAATTGTAATTCACCCTTGGCCGGGCCGTAGGCATTGCAGAAATTGTAATTTACCACGGGGCGGCCGCATAAGTATATCAGAAATTGTAATTTACCCTTGGCCGGGCCATACGTGCTTCAGAAATTGTAATTTACCACGGTGCGGCGGCATAAGCATATCAGAAATTGTAATTCACCCTTGGCCGGGCCGTAAATATTTCAGAAATTGTAGTTTACCACGGTGCGGCGGCATAAGCATATCAGAAATTGTGATTCACCCTTGGGCAGGCCATAGGCATTTCAGAAATTGTAATTTACCACGGGGCGGCGGCATGAGCACATCAAAAATTGTAATTCACCCTTGGCCGGGCCATAGGCATTTCAGAAATTGTAATTTACCACGGGGCGGCGGCATGAGCACATCAAAAATTGTAATTCACCCTTGGCCGGGCCATAGGCATTTCAGAAATTGTAATTTACCACGGGGCGGCGGCATGAGCACATCAAAAATTGTAATTCACCCTTGGCCGGGCCATAGGCATTTCAGAAATTGTAATTTACCACGGGGCGGCGGCATGAGCACATCAAAAATTGTAATTCACCCTTGGCCGGGCCATAGGCATTTCAGAAATTGCAATTTACCACGGGGCGGCATCATAAGTATATCAGAAATTGTAGTTCACCCTTGGCCGGGCCATAGGCATTTCAGAAATTGCAATTTACCACGGGGCGGCCGCATAAGCATATCAAAAATTGTAATTCACCCTTGGCCGGGCCATAGGCATTTCAGAAATTGTGATTTACCACGGGGCGGCGTCATAAGTACATCAGAAATTGTAATTCACCCTTGGCCGGGCCGTAAGTATTTCAGAAATTGTAATTTACCACGGGGCGGCCGCATAAGCATATCAAAAATTGTAATTCACCCTTGGCCGGGCCGTAAGTGCTTCAGAAATTGTACTTTACCAAGGGGCGGCGGCATGAGCATATCAGAAATTGTAATTCACCCTTGGCCGGGCCGTAAGTGCTTCAGAAATTGTACTTTACCAAGGGGCGGCGGCATGAGCATATCAGAAATTGTAATTCACCCTTGGCCGGGCCGTAAGTGCTTCAGAAATTGTACTTTACCAAGGGGCGGCGGCATGAGCATATCAGAAATTGTAATTCACCCTTGGCCGGGCCGTAAGTGCTTCAGAAATTGTACTTTACCAAGGGGCGGCGGCATGAGCATATCAGAAATTGTAATTCACCCTTGGCCGGGCCGTAAGTGCTTCAGAAATTGTACTTTACCAAGGGGCGGCGGCATGAGCATATCAGAAATTGTAATTCACCCTTGGCCGGGCCGTAAATATTTCAGAAATTGTAATTTACCCCGGTGCGGCGGCATAAGCATATCAGATATTGTGATTCACCCTTCGGCAGGCCATCGGCATTTCAGAAATTGTAATTTACCAACGGGCGGCGGCATAAGCATATCAGAAATTGTAATTCACCCTTGGCCGGGCCGTAAATATTTCAGATATTGTAGCTTACCACGGGGCGGCGGCATAAGCATATCAGAAATTGTAATTCACCCTTGGCCGGGCCGTAAATATTTCAGAAATTGTAGTTTACCACGGCGCGGCGGCATAAGCATATCAGAAATTGTAATTCACCCTTGGCCGGGCCGTAAATATTTCAGAAATTGTAATTTACCACGGGGCGGCGGCATAAGCATATCAGAAATTGTAATTCACCCTTGGCCGGGCCGTAAATATTTCAGAAATTGTAGTTTACCACGGCGCGGCGGCATAAGCATATCAGAAATTGTAATTCACCCTTGGCCGGGCCGTAAATATTTCAGAAATTGTAGTTTACCACGGGGCGACCGCATAAGCATATCAGAAATTGTAATTCACCCTTGGCCGGGCCGTAAATATTTCAGAAATTGTAATTTACCACGGGGCGGCGGCATAGGGATGTTCCAGAAAAATTGGTCTGGGCTTGGCCGCCGCATGTCAGCCTGAAGGGGTATAAGCGCATCAGAACTTGTGATGGACCCAGGGTCGCTGCAGATGCGCCTCAAGGAGCCCAAACGGAACAGCAGGTCGCAACAGTTTAGCTCCCCGGCGTTGACCAGCGAAGCTCAGAAGACGATAGGCAAGTCGATGGCAATGGGCTGGAGTGCAGGCCAGGGCTCGCAGAGGGGGTGACTGCAGTGGTCTGCGAAAAAGGCATTGGATATCCGTTGAAAACGGCAATTCCCAACGTACCAAATACTTTACGGGATGAGATATCCACATAAAACAGCAATTCCCATAGGTAGTGCGACATAAGCCATTCAAGACATCAATTAATCTCAGAAGCAGAGTGACATCACATGAGATGTCAATAGAAAACAGCCATTTCCGTAGGTAGAGTGAAATCTATCATCCAAAATAGTCGCTACAGTCAGGAAGTCCTATGGCCAACAGACGCTTGTTTTTCATGCCCCGTCCTTCCCGAACTGAATGTTTGAGAAATATTTCGGAGTGTGGAGGGAAAACATTAGGTCTGTATGTGTATGCATGTCTGCTTGCATGTATGCATCTATTCATGTATGTATGTGTGTGTATGTATATAGGTGGTCTTGAAACATGTTTGGCTTGCATACCGACAAACTTAAAACAAATGACAACATACACATGGACAAGCAAGTGCATAAATGCAAGTGGTAAACTAAAACAGGGATATTCATCCCAACATGGTACCGTTGCAAATGAAACGCATATACAAGCACCAACCAAATGAATATACACCCTAGGCAAAGCCTAACCCACACGGCAAACATGGTCGCGTCTGTCACCGTTCGCAAACAATGTAACCAGGTCCACCAACACATCCGCTTCAACGGCAGCCTTCATGGCCCACGCGGCCTGGCACAGTGTCGTAGAAATGCGGGGCCAACAACAACGATGGTAGGTGGTAGGTGATTAGAGTGGTTAAGCACCTACAACCAATAGTGGTTGATTAAGCACCTAGTATAATATAGTGGTTAAGCAATAATGATCGTTTATAATAGAGAATAACCAACAACAATAATGGTTGAACAATTCATACACAACAAATCTTTGTGTATATTTTACACTGGTAAAATGATACATCAAATGCCTTTACACATACCACTATAGATAGACATACGTGTACATGCATCTGCATGTACCTGATTGAAACACATGTACAAAATATACAACCAACATGTGAACCGAATCGCATCGGCTGATCTCCAGTTGCAACACGTGCAACTCGTTTCTGTATGCAAACACACGGGGGTTGAGAGCCTTGCAATATTGCCCCAGGAACAAGTCTGGTTGGTGGTCTCGACCCCTATGAAAAATATCAGTCAACCAACCAAGGATTTGTTACTCCTAAGGAAAATAAGCAATTTTGAAACCACCAACCAGTGGTATATTGACCAAGAAACCAATGGATATTTGGCCAAATTTGAGATCACCAGACCGCAAGGGTGGCAACACTATTGGGATATTGGGGATCTGACTATGACAAAATTTCCAATGTTGACATGTTGGGGGGAAGATCAAGTTGACATGTTGGAACATCCAATCTGGCTGATAAGACTTGGTCGGACAAGGATGTCGTTTTTCACGGCTGAATTACATTGAATTACAATCCGGCCAACCAGTAGAAAATCCACCACGACATACCACGACTGATCATGTGTAGCCTATTTTAGTGGCTTGATCATATTCATCGCCGCCCGGCTTCATAGAGGATATCATATTTCCATATCTATGAATCCACTTGTGCATGTCATGAATCCATCTATGAAGCTGTACGTGGATGCATCTTTGAATCCATCTATGGCCGCACAAATATCTAATTTGGACAGCAGGTGACCTCTACACTCTGGTGATCTAACATAGCAATGGAAAATCCACCATTTGTAGATTACTTACCTATTGGAAAGGGTGATTTTCCATTGCCATGTTAGATCACCAGAGTGTAAATCATCCAAAAACGAATTTGGGAAAAGAACTGCCTTGGAGATCTCTTTTGGCCACATCCATGTGATGATCAGTGTACTACCCCTGACAGCTCTGGCGTTACTGAAAGCTCTGAAGCTGAGCGCAACAGCCGCTGTCATCGCTGTCACAGAAGTCTTCTAGATACCGCATGTAATGATTTCGGTGGTTTGAACCAACCACCACCGCCCAAAGCCCAATGCATTTTCAACGAAGTCCGGACAGACTGAAGCTCTTGCTGTCTCCATGCATGGGAACTGACTTTGTGAACTAAAAGCGGTGAGTTCTCCACTAAGATGAGCCTAGCATGTGGATACACGTTGCTCGCCAGGGATTACTCATCATAAACCATGGCTATTGACCAATATTCACCATCCTTGACCGTTGTTCATGTTCACTGACAATTAAAATAGACCATCACAAGCCACCATGCACCATGGCTCATTCACAATGATCCATGACAAACCGCTGCTATGAATCACTATCCACCATCAAAAACCCGTCACCAACTGGTTGCGGTGTGTCATGAAGTATCACCAATACATCAAACATCCATTGACCACCACTTATCATCACTAACTCTACTTGTCATGACACAACAATTGACCAACTAAAAAATACTTGAAAAACTCATATCTAACCACCATTTAGAAATAGTCAATGAATGGTGGTCACTGATTTAACGAAATAGTAGCCAACAGGTAACCAACCATTAACCAACCAGTCAATGATTAATCAAATAACTATTTACCAACCATTTACCAACCATTTACCAACCATTTACCAACCCTCAGCCCATCCCTCGACCCACCCTTCAACCCATCCATGGCCCCCATCTCCACGTGGTCGCGCACCCGATGCAGCCAGGCGCAGCAGGTGACACAGGCGACCTCGGTCGTCGACCACCCGCTACGGGAAGCGTCGCATGGGATGACCGGCCGCAACGGGTGGCTAGTACTGGAGGTGAGCGCCCCCAAGTTCACTGGTAAGGGATGGTAGAATCTACTAGTACTATAGATATATATATATATAATAGATAAGAATGGTTGTAGTACTATGAAATCATATTGAAATCATATGTATATAAAAGAACAATATATACATATATATATATATAAGAATGGGTATAGTACTGTTGTATTGATGATAACCATTAGATGTGCTGTACATTACCAGAATGTATGTATCATGGTTGCTACATCTAGTACTATAGGTTAGTACAGGTATAGAAATGACCCCTAATACTGGTTCCATAGTATTGATAGAGGTTGCATGAGATAGAAATAGAAGTTTTAGTTTTATTGCTCATATAGTACTACAACTTTTCGACGGGTCATACCTAGTATAGTTCATCTATCTAGTACAATGGTATGATACTGTATATAGTACCACCATCTACAAGTAATCTGTGGTATGCCGTAATCTTTAATAGTGGTTTGCAGATATGGTATTGATAATCATTTCTAGTATGATAGTACTGTACAGTCTTTGGAAACTGTTTCTAGGTAAAGTATGAATATGATTGTGATAGCATCTGCCGTAATTATGTATGATCGTATCTGTAAATAAATATGTATGTATATATATTTATATGTATATATGTCGTAATTGTTGCCAATATGGCTTTCAAATTAATCGTGAACTGTAGGCCATTGGTGTTAGCAATTGTTATAAATCGTAAAACCTATATGAGTGTTGCATTGTAATCATCAATGGCTGCGGTCATATACTGTACGTATGAATGCAGTGTCACCAAGAATGCTTCACAATCACAGCTATGAACAAAAACAAAAAAACGTTTCATAGACTTCACCATAATCAATGAAGAGCTTGCTGCGTAATGAACACTGCAATGGATACAACCTCTGCTACAGGATGTGCCGCGTTGGTCATAAGCCATAATCCGCCAGCAACGACTGACCAACGGCTTGGTTCTCACCGGCATGCCTCATTCAGTAGCACAAGATAGCCATTCAAGTTGAGAGGGAGCATATAGTCACCCCTCACTAGTCCTGCTTGAGTGTTTGCTAGGAAACTCAGGGCAGAAAACATCCTGATTGGCAGTATTAATCAAGAAAACAACTCATTGCATACACCTTTTGATGACGTCCAAGCCATGATCATTCTTCTGATATCCTTGCTTCATCAGGGCATTGCTGCAGCTGCGCTGCAGAAGTCCCCTGGGGTGTTCGCACCAATAAGGGTTTCCTGCGCCAGCATCAGGGGGCATGGGCCTCGGCTTTTCAACTGATGCTGATGCTGCTGATGGGCAGGAGTAACCACAAGGCTCATACAATTCCTCCGCTGTCACTTCGGTATCAGGCATTTTATCTTATATTCGTGTGACCCAACTAAGTAACAAACCCCCCAAATGATCAGCCGATGTTCTTGACTCCTTCGGCAGTCAAGAAAAAGGCGTTCTGTGAAAATAATTTGTCATAATTGATCAACCATCAAATGTCATATTTGATTCCACAATCCTTTTTTCCAAGAGACAGAATGGGCTATTCAAAGAAAGAAGAATATCAGCCATCGAAAACCATTGACCCTGTGAATCATGGACACAAACGCAACATTCCCTACGGTTCTGAATAGTGAGCCAGTATATTTAGCAATAACAACACACTTACCAACCATGATGTTGCACAAATAGATTTGCACACAGCTCTGGTTCGACGCCTGGTACCGTGTTTCATTCACCTCCCGCATACTGGTAGCGTTGGGGGGATGTTTTTCGACTCTCGATGTTTTGGTTGGCACATAAATCTATCCACAAACCTTGGTTTGAAATGAAACAAACCAATTGAGACTGTACTTGGCACCTGGGGTTGTGATCTACTTTCAAGGAGCATCAGCAATGAACCGATTCTAAGTATTTCCATATACGGTTCATGTATGTATAAATCGTTCATGCAATACTTTGCAGTGTCTGACGGGTTATATGTCAAGTTGCTGCCGTTTGGTTGGATGTGTACCTTACTAACCATACCAATTCTTATATAACAATGCAACTGCCTATCCAGCAAGGGAGGTGAACGTCAGTAGCCGTCAACTCCAAGCTGTCTTCAACCAAGCCCTGGAAGATTCGCAGCACCAAGGTCCGGGCAAGGGAACGGCCCAGCTGAAGTTGTGGCAGGGGATCCACACGTGTTGGGCGGGCCACCTCAGCTGGGTACAACCACAGCTCACCGCCCAGGAGAACTGTGGGGCCCGTGACTGTGTCATCATGGCACAGGTTCGAAACAACTTGGCAGTTGGTGATTCTTGGACCACCACTGTTTGTTGTTACCTGCCAGCCAACCAAGCAGCAGTTCGTGGATGAATCATCGAGTTTGGTTCGATACCGCGTTCACTGGTATAGTTCCAACAACAAACCCCACCACTGAGAACACCAATCCACCAGAATCGTACATGATCGCTGATGGTGTACTAGTTGCGAATGGTCGATGCTAGAGATCAAAATCAAACGTGATTAAAGTTAATCACGCTTAGCGTGTTTTAACAGACAATGGTTCAAATGCAATGAAGAATATGAACTATCCGAAGCCATGAACATTCTATCACCCTGAATTACTGTACAAACAGTTCTCATAATACATTGTTGACCATCACATCCATTTAGAACCATATCTTATCAGTATCAACCATCCATAACCATCATTGCGAACGATCCTAACCAATAATTAGACAACAATTATGACCCGTTACTAACTGTTCTCGACCATGCTTAACCACTATTCACCATTACCGACAATCATCACCCATCATTAACCATTGGAAATCCATTCTTCACCCTCAATCAATAAAACACCACTAGCCTTAAATGCACCGTTCAGTTTCACAATGTTTCACGTCATTCAGCATTGGTACACTAATCAACGAACCATTTGTCGTCATCAACTGACCATCATAAACCATTCACCATTGCTTGGGTCACCTTGTCGAACCATTCATTGTGATCCGATCGACATGCAATGGCTACCAGAAACCCATAGCAAGTAATCATGAATCCATTTCTGGTGTTAGCTATGGTCACAATACAGTACTTTTATGAATACAGTACTACATAATATGACAATTGTTGATAATCACATACAATCTTCATGATGAGCCACATGGTTCAAGACGGTCGACTATCATTGTCAACAATCAACCACCGCTAAACTATTCATGACAAAAAATTGTGTACAATTCATAAACCATCATCAATAAACAATCCATAAACCACCCATCATAATTTCTCAATTAGCCTTCAACGAACCATCTACCATCAATAAAATGATTTCATTTATTAATCAACCATGTTCATTCTTGATAAATCATTGTCAACAAACCCTTGATCATCATGAATCAACAAGAACCAACCATCAATTTTCATTTATTTATCAAACTTTTATTACCACCTGGTTAGGGCACTCCTTGTCGCTCCTGGCACCGCTCCCCCGTACTCAAGGGCTGTAGTCTCTCCGACCCCGAACCGCTCCGCTCCAAGCCGAAACGACCCGGCCAAGAGACTGCGGCCATCCCATGGCCTGGAACGCACCAATGATTGACAGTTGTGGTGGGTCAATATAGTAACCAGTGGTTAACTTATTAGTATAACTAATATATCTAACCATGTAACTACCCATGTTACTAATTAGTAACTAATATATAACCAATGGTTAACTTATTACAAACTAATTGGTTACCTATGTAACTAATGGTTAACTAAGAAATGGTGAACTGACAGTGGCTAAATAATGGCTTACTACATAACTAATGGTCAACTAACAATTGGTTAAGTAACAATTGGACAATTGGTTGCTAGTGAACTATAGGATAACTCATCGTAAATATTAAGCGAACAATTATATCACATGTAACTAACCATATATATAGATATAATGGTTTACTATATAACTAATGGTTACCTAAGGGTACGGAATATAGCAACCAATATAGCAACCAATGGTTGATATACCTGGTAAACAATGGATAACTAAGATATGCTTGCCTACTGGTACCGTAGCAGTTACTTAGCCATTGTTTACCATGGTTGTGAGTCAATCTCAACCAATGGTCAACTAACTGGTAGCTACCTAATGGTTGCCCATTATCATGGTTAATACTTTATGGTTTTTAGCTATGTTTGATCATAGACTTTGAATGGTTGACTCATCGATAACTCACCAGTGACTCACCAGTGGTTTTGTACAACTGACACTGCTCAATGGTTCATACGCCTGGGGATAATCAACAACAGTTGAATAGGGATTATACCAACTATATCTGGCAAGCTCGGTCCAGAGTTTTACCATCCCAACAGTTCGCCTAGATTGGTCATGTGGTGGTTTCTTAAAATGCGGGTATCCCCAATCATCCTTGATAATATGTCAATCGCTCATAGTAACAAACCAACCAGAACTTGAGGGGTTCCATGTCTTGAGAAACCACCATATAGTAGTTGTTGAACCATTAGTTTCTTGGTGACTATCCCCTATTAACCATTATTAGTGGCTATAACCACTAATTATAAACCACCACTATTCTCTGAGAAACCACCAGGGGATATGAACTGCACGAGGGAAAGCAGGTTGCAGGAGAACGAGCTTTCGCTGGCGCATGGAGTTGTACTTCTTGCCAAACGAATCACTTGAGGCAAAAATCCGCACATGCAACCATGGTTGATTGGTGGTTAAATAGTGGCTAATAGTGGTTACATAACACTGGTCAATAATGATCATGAGCTGGTTGGTGGTTGAACCACCCCAATGAAAAGTATTGGTCAATCAACCATCCCAAAGTCATTGTGGAAATAAACAAAATGTTTAAGGGCACCCATCAGTCATCCAGTATTATTAGTCAATTTCTATCTGTAATCAACTATTAGTGACTGTCATGAACCAGCAATATCCAACCATTATTTTGGTTCTTGCTAGTCATTCACTATCATGAACCATATGTGACTATCCATGAACCGTTAATTTATGCCCCTCACCAGTTCAGCTCCATGCTACACAGCTATCTTGCCATGATCACTGAAAAAAGCAGCTGGGTAGGTGACGAACAGCAATTCAGGTGGCACAAAACCAGGCTGCAGGTTTTGCACAGATTGGTTGCAGCCACAAAATCCGATAGGCACACAAGTCATGATTGTCTCACAGTTTCTGTCTGAGCAGTTTCATGACTGGTTTAATCTTTCTTTCACTCAACATTACTGAACAAGGTTGAAGACGGGTTGTAAGATAATGAAAAACTGGTATAACCACTAATAGTTACTACTTGATCTAGTTGATTGGCAAACTCGTCACGGGTTGTAAGACTATGAAACCACCACTAGCCACATGAGGCTTGTTCCACCGAGGGAAACAATCTGACCGTCGTCTCAGCGGTCGCCACAGCTCATGGTTTTCGAACTCAGAGGGGAACACATTTGGTAGTTTCTTAAAATGGGAGTACAAATGGCTAATAATGGATGATTTGGGGGCACCCTTATTTTGAGAAACCACCATTTGTGGTCAGGGGTACTGGTAAACTCGCAGCAACCGCCATGAAAACTGATAGCAATAGCAGGCAAAATAACAAGTTCGTAACGAAATGGCTGGACACTAGCTAGAACTCTCCAATCCGTTCCCCTTATAATTAACTTGACGCATCAATCTAAACTAGTCATCAACGAACCACTCATCAACCAACCATCATTACTCACCCATTTGCCAACTAACAAACCGTTCAAAAACCGTCATTTATCAACCATTAGTGACTACCATTCACCATCATTAACCAACCATCATCCTGGTATATCTTGGTGAATGCTAGTCATCTACTACATTAACTTGACCCAACTCCATGATCATCACTCAACCATTAGTGACTATCAACATTGCTTTACACTTGGTTATTGCTGGTCATTTACTATATTGACTATTATACATAGCTGGTTATTCCTGCAAATGTACTATCATGCTAGTTATTAGCCAACTAGTAAACCATCATTGACCATCATTAACTACCATATATAAACTAGCTGTTTGCCATGATATCTAGCTAGCTATTCCTATATATCATTGAACAGTTCTCTATAGAGGTAGTAACCCTAGCTTATTGCATATTTCCCCACTTATTACCCAGCTATATCATTAACCAAGCTTCCCAACTACTATAGGCTTCCCATCATTTTCCATCCGACCAAAACCAGTTCCACCTGGCTGGGCTGGCTCGGCGGACGCACGACCGTGGCACACCTGGGAGGCCACGACTGAGCCGGTCCAAGCGCATTTTCAAGCCATCGTCTGATGGTGAATGTCTAGAATGCCTAGTGACGTCTCTTTCTCTCTCGATGTAAATAACAATCGAATTATAACTAATATAGATATACAATAAATTATAACAATATTTATATATATATATATAACAATAGAATTATAACAATATCTTTATATACATAAATAACAATAGAATTATACAAATATTTGTGTCTACATAGATATACATGCGCATTAATGCTTATGTATGTCAACTACTTTTCTATGGTGTTGTTTGCATCTGAACGTATCTGTACATGATTATGTACATGCAAATGTGTACATATTGTTCTTTTGATATTATATATAAGAGCACGTATATACACTATGACTAGCGAACAATCTCTTCCCACCCAAAAACAGCAAAAATGGTTGTCAAAAATGGTTTCGTCGATGACTTGCAGCTGAGGCTGGTACGGCCACATGTTGGGCCATTGAACCTCGAAGCAGACCTCCTGGGAAGCAGCAACAGAAATTGGATCAGAATCGTCGGCGGATGTGTCTCCTCAAGGCTCCCCGTAGCCAAGCATGTCAAGGCGAAGGCGATCTCATGCTAAGCCAAATGATTGGCCAATCACCGACATAAGAACCAAGAAATAATGCAAGCAGTAGCCATAGATGGCCATAGATAACCTGTAGGTGTCAAGTCATTGGTTCAACACTTGTGGTCCACTGGAATTCAAGAACTAGAGCGGTGGAAAACGATGGCTGGGCCACCTGGGGATTGGGATCCGCATGTTTTGCAATCCAATCCTTGGGCAAGGTGAAAAGTGCGGCGCTTGCATGGGTCGTTGTCGGGTTCAACGATCACACTCCTGGCTAAATAGTCATCATAGTAAATAGTAAGCCAGTATAACCATGTATAGCCGGCAATGATTCTTCGCCCATCAGTTGACATTTGGGCCTTTTGTTGCTAGTGGATCCCATGTGATCCCCATCGGCCATAGGATTCCCAGGATTCCCAGCCAGTCTCGGCTCCCCCGTGGGACCTCCCAGCCCTTGGGACGCCGCGACGGCGGCCTTGGGACTTCCGCCGGTCTTCTTCTTCTGAACCACCGTCCGATGAACGAAGGATCCATACCTTGGTGCCCGGTGGTGCCGCCAGTGGTGCCGCCTGGTGCCTAGCTGACTGCGGCTGTGGCTGCGCTGACTGGATGGAAACTCCATACCAAAACCTTTAAACACCCATTTGTTCAACTCTAAAAGGGAGGCCCCCGCCTAGGCATTTGCAGTGTAAGGTTCCTTATCTCGTGATCTGAACAGCCAGCTTTCGTTGGCACACTATTGCCAACTGGATGCTCACAATCCATGACAGTACTGGTATTGACTAGTACTGGTTAAAATATTGCTGATAATAGGTTGCCAATGGTTGCTAAACGTTAGTAGAAGTCCTGCTTGATCATCATCCATTGTTATCACCAACCGATCGATACTGTTTGAGCATTGGAAGAGGAACGTTTATATTTTACATTATTTCACTATTAATAATCTCCCTGGCGCATTATTTTTCCATATCATCTGGCACTTGTTTCCAACCTTCCCCTCCCTGGCTGGCTCCAGCCCCAGCTCCCTCCCTGGCCCGCCCCCAGCGCCGCCCCCCGCCGCCGCCGC
>VSDK01005793.1:85532-160709 GCA_009767595.1 Symbiodinium kawagutii
CGCAATGAATGCCTGGCCGCACCGCCATCCATCCCGGGGATTCGTGTGCTGCCATGTGTTTTCCACCCAAAAAAGTGATGGTTCATGGGTGAATGGCTAAGTAATAGCGGTGAGAAATGAATGACTAAAATGATAACTCATGGGTGAATGGCTAACCCATGATGCTTACCAAATGGTGAATGGCAAAGTAATAACGGTGAGATCAGGGTTGATTTATGGTTGATGATGAGTAATGTTCATGGAATAATCTAGCTGAATAATATTACTTCAGGCATGTTTACCGAACCATAGTTCAGGCAAACTACATCATAGGTTCAGCTAGGGTCCAAGAAAATGAAGGTCGTTGGTCATTGTTCACAACACTTGGATTCGCAATTAGCAATGCTGGGTGAAATCCGGTTGGACTTATGATAGGGATATGAATGCGAAACAAACAAACAAACAAACAAACAAACAAACAAACAAACAAACAAACAAACAAACAAACAATCAAGCAAGCAAGCAAGCAAGCAATCAAGCAAGCAAGCAAGCAAGCAAGCAAGCAAGCAATCACGCACAAAAGCAAACAAAGAAAGAAGAAGGTTACATCGTGAAGAGGAACATTATCGTCTTGTTTCTATATCTACTCAACGCTGAGGGTGTTCTCAATCACATGCTGAGTCAGGTCACCGAACCCCTCCACAAGTTTCTCCCTGGTAGACCAATGTAGCTGCAGGGATGCTAAGCCGTAGCGGCTCAACATACGACCAACTCATGTAGAATAAAGCGTCTGAAAGATAGGAGATTTGGTATGGAAAGGAGCTGCGCTATCAACACTTGCTGATCTTGCTGTGATAAGCACAAGAATAGGAACTCTGGTAGGGATCCAGCATGCAGGAAACACCCTCTCATGAGCCTGTCACCCTCATGTGGGATTAGCGATGTCTGAAAGGACAAACCACCAATTGATTGGGGGAGATAACCCATGGCTTCGTTTCTGGCTGATTTGGTTACTCAACCACGGCTTCATTTCCGCTGTTGAACCAGTGCGAGTGTACTTCGCCATCCGTCTTGAATAGGCCAGGTGCCACAAATTCAAAGGGCGGAATCACCATGGAAGATGGTCCTGTGGCTCCGAGCATTTACTTGTGTACACATGATATGCTTGTTTTTGCTAGCGTCGCCACGAAGGGCGCGGGGGAAAACGCGTGTTTTTGTTGTTTTGAGGTTGTGTCTACGCGGAGGTTGGGGGTTGGGGTGGGGTGGGGTGGGATGTTAACGTTCGCTGTGACTGGCTTCGGGAGATGGATGCTACGCTATCATGCTGCTTCGATGTTGCGTCTACGTGCAGGTTGGGGGGTGGGGTGGGGTGGGGTGGGATGTTAACGTTCGTTGTGACTGGCTTCGCGAGATGGATGCTACGCTATCATGTTGCTTCGATGTTGTGTCTACGTGGAGGTTGGGGGGTGCGGTGGGGTGGGGTGGGGTGGGATGTTCGCTGTGACTGGCTTCGCGAGATGGATGCTACGCTATCATGTTGCTTCGATGTTGTGTCTACGTCTTGGGAGGTTCGTTCACTTTGGGGTTCTTCATGTCATATAGAGTTGCGTTGGAGTACTTATGCATGTTTTTTGGTATGTTGAAATATTGGTAGTTCTGTCTTGTGTTTTCTTGTAATCATGAGTGCTAGCAGTCCTACGTGCTGTGCTGATTTCAACGGAGTGGACACAATAAGGTTGGTTTATTAATGTCAATGGTTCATAAGGGATTTTCTCGGGGACGGTCCTTTGGCAAGATTTGAAACGCCACATTGGCAACGAGATTGCGGCAAAAGCCCGTGACACCAATTTGATCAACCCGGAATTGTTTGAATATGTGTTTTCGTGGATGTGCAGACGGAATGCAGGCTCGGATCTGTGGAAGATCATGCCAAGTCTGTTCCATCCATGAATGTGCAATTGAAGATGGGCGGTGCAAAACATTGCATGCAGCACAGTAGGGAAGAAAGGACAAGAGAATCATGATGCTGATGGTGATCACGGAAACAATGATTTGTGCAATCTTCAAGACGAAGATGAAGACGAAGATGATGATGATGATGAAGATGATGATGATGATGAAGATGATGATGATGATGAAGATGATGATGATGATGAAGATGATGATGATGATGAAGATGATGATGATGATGAAGATGATGATGATGATGAAGATGATGATGATGATGATTTGTGAAATGTTCAAATGGTGCCGCGCCCTTCGTGGCGACGCGACCTTGTTTTTTGCCAACGGCTGTGTTTCAATGTAGCACCAAAAAAGGCCCATCAGATATCAAAAATCAAGAATCAAGCAAACAGATCAAACAGTATATGAATCAAACAAACTTCGATAAGAATCAAATGATCAAAATTTCATGACCAACACACGCGCAACAAACCGCCATCGACCACCGTGGCCAGCGCCAAACAGCTCAGGGCACCTTGGTGAGCTCCATTTTTTGGTGTACCGTGGCCATCCTGAGCGGCTGTGCCATGGCAGTTGTGTACCCTGCATATGGTGGTTTCTCAATAGGGGGGACCCCAAAGTTATGGCTCGCTTATTGCTATAAATGGTCTGTAGTGGACGATTTGAGGGTGAGGGTGCCCCTATGACTTGATAAAAGTATACAGGGACATAATATGTGCATTAGGAAATGCATATAGAGTTCTATACGCATATACGCGTGCACAGATTTGTAGTGAGTAGAGAGGCGTTCTTTGAGTCAAATCGGTAGCATGACCGATGAATCAAACAGCAGGCTCCGAAGAATCTGCCAAGTGCTTAACGGAATACCCCGTTCGATGTTATGGCGATAGGACTGCTTGCACCAAACTGATCCAACTATCATCCTCACCTTTTTGGGACACTCAATTTTGCTTACAATCTGCAGCTTGGTTTTCAGCCCCATTAAAAGTTAACTGCATTTTCTGAGAGGCACTTCTGCTGGTTTTTTTGATTTGTCCACCATCAAGTGAAAAAGGGAGGGTGCTCGAAAGGTCACAACTATTTTGTTGGGAGGAGGTGCTACACCACAATCCAATTGTGAAACGTTTACAGTTTTGACCTTACAATATTACCAGTTCCTGACACAAGGGCCTTCAGGAATGCAGATCAAATTTGAAAATTATATATAAGCATGTGTTTTTTTAAATACATGAAAAACTGCACCATGTCCATTGGTAAATTTGGGTGATCATTCAAGGGTTTTAATGGAGGGATGTAAGATGCGAAATATATGAAGCCACCTGCCGAACCAAACACCTGTCTATATCGGATCAAATCAACGAAAACAAGGCCGCATGGTCTGAGAGCGGTGTCAATGCATGTGATGGTTTCTCAACACTAAAAAACCATCATTACTTTTAGCGTATTATCCAATACCATACCATCCGGCAGTATCATCCAGGCGATATGTCAACACTACCATCTACCATAGTTGCATGGTGTGGGCAATCCAATCTCATCAAAAAGGTGAACAGCCCCAAGTGATCAAGCCTTGCATCATCCCCCGGAAATTCTTGTACCAATTGACCCATTGGGGACCCAATGGATATCAACCAAGTTGAACCTTGTCGACCTCAGGCGCCTGCGTTCGACAGAGGTCACCGGGGTTCCCGACTCTACCAGCTTCTGCATGACGTGGTTGCCATAGCGATCGGCGGCTACCCTGGGCAACTGACCATGAGGAACCCTGGATCTCGAGCTATACCGCAGTACTTCCAACACGGGAACGTTTCCCTACGAGCACCTGCCCGTACATAGAAAAAACAAAAAGACGTGAACCAGGAGGGATGCGTCCCAACACTGGTCAAGCGGGATGCCAGGACTTCCTTCGTAACTCGTGATCCAACATGCAGACAGAAACAACCATCATGTATGCACGAAACAAACCATCATGTATGTATAGAAATAACCATCCAATCAAGTCATCAATGCGAGACACAACCAAATACAAGCAAACAACCATCATGTATGCCGCGGTGTCAACGTACCATGTGATGATTTGCGATTCGCAGGGACCAGCCGTGTTGCCAACCCTCCCAGCCATATGCAGAAAGGAATCTTTTTTCCACCTTGCAATGCCACCAAACACCGTTGGAATGGTTAATCTTCCCTGCAAATGTGATACCACTTTGTACATAATTACATAATTCTATTGAATCCATCTTAATTCTATTGAGCCCCATTGCTTCCTGACAACATGATTCATCCGGTTTCTTAGCCAATTATCGCGAACCCCGTACCCCTGGTTCCCCGATCACTAACCATTGTTTTCCCACTAGAATGATCCCCCATGAGTTGGTTGGTTAACTGCTCGACCCATAGCCACATATAGCTGGTATATCCCCTACTATTCTTGGTTGGTATCCCCTATTTATTATTATTAACCATTAAATAAGCTATCATTATTGGTTAACTGCTTGACCCATAGCCATATACAGCTGGTGTATCCCCTACTATTGTTGGTTATCATCCCTTATCATTAACCTTTAACTGGCTAGTTGACCATTGGT
The DNA here is from genome assembly GCA_009767595.1 of Symbiodinium kawagutii. NCBI lineage: Eukaryota > Dinophyceae > Suessiales > Symbiodiniaceae > Symbiodinium > Symbiodinium kawagutii. The sequence continues at coordinate 90,065 of VSDK01005793.1, forward strand.
GGGTTGGTTAACTGCTCGACCCATAGCCACATGAAGAACCCCAACACCAACGGGCCACCAGCGGCCACCGGCGGCCCGTGGGCCTCTTGATGGCCGGAGTGAGCTCGGACATCAGGAGCTTTCCGTGCTGCTCCTGGTCCAACACGTGCTCCAGGAGCCTCTGAAGGACCTGGGCACCGGCATTAGCTCGGCACCGCTGGAATCGGCATAGCAATCCAAACATAAGAGGGTTAAACGATGATGGTCATTAACCATCTTATTATAATGGTGATCAACTTATGGTTTATAATATCAAACTAGTATAATGGTTAATCCAAACAATCAGTTTGTTTGTTATCTAGTTTATGGTTATTAAAAGATGGTCAATCCAAACGAACTGATTAAACGATGGTATGTCGAACTAGAGAAACGGATGGCTTGTTGTGATTGCTATGTTGATTAAAACCGGTGGTTAAAACTGTTGGTTGAAACTGATGGTCAAAACTGATGTTTAAAACTGATGGTAAAAACCAGCACGGCATGCTGATTAAAATTGCAATGCCAACATAACCATGGTAATACCAACATACCAACATGACACTTGCTATTGTTTGCTAACGTTAACACCAACTGTTGATATCCTTAGAAAAGGATATCCCCTGACTTCCGTTGCGGGATCCAGAGTTCGCCCAGAATCTCCATGGTCGAAGGGAAACCCAATGCTTCAAGCTCCGGCATGGCTTTAGCAACACATATGAGTTTCTCAAAATAGGGGTACCCCAAAATGGTTGGTTTATCACTAAAAATGATTATTCATGGATGATTTAGGGGGTCCCCTATTTTGGGAAACACCCACGTGAGTGTTGGAAATGTGGACATATGGCTGTTTCTCAAAATATGAACTCCCCAAAATGGTTGGTTTATTGCTAATGGCTAATATGGGATGATTTTGGGCACCCCTATTCTCAGAAACCCCCAAATGCTAAGGATCAATTTGATCGTTCACCGAGAAAAATCAACCAAATCACTAAACCCATCTACCGCAAGTAAGTTACATAGCAGCTAACCCATCTACCCCCTTAGGAAACCAATCAATTGTCAAATCGCAAGGACCTTCTCATGCAAGTTGGTGTACCCCGCCACGAGTTCATTGGGCTCCCAACCCTGCACCCTTGTGGGTCAAGGGCCACGTTCACCACCTGGCTCTTCATCTCCTTGCTGCCATGAGCTGTGAAGCAACGCATAGTGCTGGTGCTAAGCAACGTACTTGCATGATTTTGATTTGCAATATCATGTAATATCTACTTAAACAATAGTATTTAGATTGTATATATGAATTAACTACTTAACTACTTTGCAACTTTTGATTGTATCAAATTTATGTGTAATATCTACTTAGACAATGACATTACTACTTATATATAAGGCACTTCTATTAACGTTAAGTTTGACTGAATTACACATATCTATATTTCTGATCAACTTTGTTCAGCAACTTCTACCTATGACTCGAAGCCTTTAGGACAACCCCTCAAATGGCACTGCGCGATCACATCAGCAAGAAAGGCCGACGACTGCAACGATGGCGCAGGGTCAAATCATGGCGAACAGTGATGAGCTTGTGCTGGGACGCACAAACAAAATGAACATGGCTCACCAACATGAACCCTTGTCGACCATTATTCCTTTTTATTAATCAAACATAATCATCAATTGTGAATCACTATCACCTAGCATCAAACACCTGTATAAGATGTTGTAAAAGTAATTATGAGCAAGCATTGTGTTCCATATGAATCATGATCAATTGTTGCCAACAATGATCAACCATCATCAAACAATATCAACAACTTACCATTCCACCATGACTCGTTGGTGAAGCAGGCCCGGTCCTCAAGGATAAAGGTGAATCGCTCCACCGGTAGCTCCTGCTGATCCCGTCTGTGAATGATGACTAAAGAATACTAAATAGGGGATGATAATAATCAAGCACTAGCGAACAGTATATATATTTACACATATACCATGGATCCTGTATATCAAGTAATGGTGACTCATATGATTGACATTTAGCGTCACTAATCGAATTTCTATTTTCACTACTTATTATGTTCATTGCTATATCACACGTGTGCCTGCTTAATATGTATTCTTGGTGAATCCAACTGAAGTTGGTAACAAGTGATCACTATTGTGAGTTGGTACTAGCTGCTTGGCATTGTTTCCCTTGTTGGCATACTTATTGTAGGATGTGATATAGTATGCAGCAACACAGGCTGATGCGCAATGATGTGAAGATAGATCAAAATATAAGATATTTGCACAAGATGGCAAAGAAATACACATCATTATACCATCCTACATGGCAGTGTACATCGTCGAACATAGCCAGAAATCATGCACATATGCAAACATATATACTGCATGTATACATAGACATAAACATACATATATATATATATATCACAATAATTTTACATATATACGTGTGTGTGTGATCGCAAAATTGGCAACAACGAAAGCACGTACAACTGTGACACAACTTTACATGATTGTATACCTGGCAACTGTTCGTGCTGAACTGGGTTACATCTAAAAAATGAAATATCACTTATTAATCACACTGGACAGTGCAATCAAACTAAGTCTATTGATCGATACGATATGTCCTCACATGCCGACACGCAATACATTGTAACACATCAAACTTTGATAGCAAGATAGATAGGAAAGGGTGTGGACCAGCAGTTGCCGAAACGGTACGGGTGATTGCTCCAACTATCAGGAATTCCAAATCTGTGGTTGATGACAAGACCCTACAGTGATCATCATTTTTCCGAAACAAAAACATCCCCAGCTGTAGAGAGTCGACTCTATGGTCGGTCTACCATGCCACTGTCAGGCTCCCGCTAGGCCCACGAGGAGATATATCATCTGGCTGAGACAAATGCCATCACAAGGAAAACAAAATTTAATGCCACCACTACAAATATCAAAAGGATCCGGATAATCCATCCATCTGTTCCCCCGGAACTTCGTTCGTTCCCGCGTAGATCCATGGGGCCATGCCATGGGTCCAGCCATGGTCTCCACCCCTCGAGCACCTCAATGAGCGCCTGCAGGACGTAGTTGGAGTAGTTCCAGGACCCATTGGATGCCGTCGCCTTGCCAAACCACGGGGGAGTAAGGAGAAGTGATGATGAAAGCATGGTGTGGCCATGGGTACTAGGATTCTTATGGATTCTTGTCATCATGAAATATCATTCAAGCATGGTTACTAGGATTCTTATCCTGATGCCGTACTGATAGTAATGACATGTAATGACTGATTCATGATAGTAATGATCATGGGTGTACGTCTGATCTTATCATATTATGATCCATCTTTAAAGTCCACAAGCGACGCTTGAAGTATCGACCAACATCTTTTGCGCCTCCAAGACATGCGTTTGAAGCCCGCAGATCACCTGACGCACAAAAACCGTGGCTATCGCATCAAGGACTGTAAACATATGTTATTCATATGAATGTGTATATATATATATATACATGCATCGATAAAAGTATTTTTTTGATATATGCAAATGTATGTTGTGTGTGTGAATGATATACTGGGTGTAATATGTGCATTAAAGGAAATTGGCAGCCAACAGTCGAACGGACACAAGCAGCTGCTTGGTCATCACCACATCAGAGTTCGGTGGCCTGGCCGTCCTGGATTGACATGTTCCAATCGCAACCCCATGGTGGTTCATGGATTTGCGACGACGTAGGAAATGTGGAAAAAAACATTGTATATCCATTGTAGAACGAAACATAGAAAATATATGTACAACGACGACATTCGTTAAATATACAATGGTTATAAATAGGAAAAAATGGCAAGGCAAAATCATTGCGTAACGAGAATGCCATTTGTCAACTTCTTCAGTAGTGGTTCAGAGATTCTGAAAGATCGTACTGTAAATCAAATCCACGAAAAAACATTTTATGCTGCGAGCAATAGTACAGGAATCTTGTAACTCCCGAATTGGGAAAGCAAGCAGCGTCCAAAACTGCCCTGCTGACAAATGGGTGGCGTTTCACTCTAAAAAATATCATCAGTTGGGATTGTTTCACTTCCTGTGGAATTTGCAATGATAATCATTGGTCCACAATTTCTCGCTGAAAGATTGTTTCACTTTTTTTACTTCAAGCATATAAAACGACCATCAATTGGTGGTTTCTCAAGGCATAGGGATACCCAAAGCTATGGTTGATTTATTACTGAAAATGATTATTGATGGGTGATCACTGGAGGGTTCCCTATGACTTGAGAATCGACCATCACTTGGGATTGCTTCGGTGTCAACGATGGCTACACCTCCCTTGGAAAAAGTAGCAGTTCTCGCCTTGTCCACGGCAGACTTGAAAGCAGCCTGGCCCAAGCACATTTCGCAACTAACCAACCGACTGACCCGTAGGGATTATCATGGTTTCTCAAATCCCAAAATGGTAACTTTATTGCGAAGAATGACTGATATTGGATGATTTGGGGGTAGAAAACAACATGTAGATAGATACGTTGTTCAGAAAAGGATGCCAAAAAGAACAGCAGCGATCGTCTGGGGAAACATCATTCCCCTGCGGTTGATAGTTCTGCAAGCCTTATGCCTTTCAAATTCTCAGCAACCGTAGCACAGGAAACCCACTCTGAAGCGACAAGTTTGTGCTGGAATGCACGGCAAAAGGTTTTTGTAAGAAAGTCGGTGCAGCAAGTTTATGTGAATATGCACATAGTATCTAGGTCGCAGGTTGCTACATATTGAGTCAATAGCAAACTGATCTATATAGGTGTGCATTCATACTAATTAATACAAACACTGAGCAATCTCTCTAGGATTACAAAGGCAAGTCGATTGTGACCCTCAGTGGCACCACTTCCGCAAGCTGCAGTGCCGCAAGAATGGGCCCCAAGCATTATGATGCAACAGGCACTGAACTTGGTCCAGAATCGACACCTTGAACTGGGGATAGTTGTGAAGATCGGAAATTCCTGGCACCATTCTGATGTACAAGTTGGATAATTCGGCACTAGATCACAAACAAATAACTTGGAGAACAAATACTTAGATCTTGATTATTTGATCACTAAATCACCCACAAGTATAGTTTGTTCTTACTTCTTGAGTCAAGACCACCATCTTTTTGGAGGTCAAATAGTCAAAATCTACTGTATGAATGTGGACAACTTAGGTGAACGTCTTCTGCTTCGAATGCACTTTGATATATGGCTGTGGGTCAAAACCCTGTACCCCTGGTTCCCATCATTACCATTGTTTTCCCTATAGTTTGTTGGTTATAATCCCCCATTATTGGTTGTTTATATTAACCCACAGCCATATGCGTCAAGGGCCCTCGCAGCTGCTCCCACTGTCCTGCTCAGTGTTGTCGCTGGAGCCCTTCAGCAACTGGCACGGCTGGCAGGTCAGATGACCTTCCCGCAATCATAAGCAGATGGGTCAAAATGAACCAATCAACAAATGGGTTGTCCAATAAGAGGGGATATACCAAGCAGATGTCTCATAAACAACAGTTGAAGAGGGGATATACATGGATATACCAACTATATCTGGCTATGGGTCGATATTAAGCATCCAAATTAATTATGATGAACACCCCAGCAAGTGGACTAGAAAATGGTAATTTACGGGATGTTCACGGGGGCTACATGGGATTGACTCATCATACTCGTTGCTATATACCATAGTGATGCGATTTGTGGTATGATGGTCAAATGGTCCTATAATAATGATGTTAACCCAACACTATGACCTAATATGTTGCGGACCATACACCAATAGCATTCTGCATGACTGGTAAATGACATTAGACCGTGCGGTTAATCATAATGTGTTGCATTTATCTAACCAGTCACACCAGGATTTCATGTGAAACATAGCATATGACTAGTCATGTATGCTCAATTTAACAGTTTTCATTAACGTCAATCTGACATGATTGGTAAGAGATCAATCAACATCTTAAAGTCAGACTTATAACCAAAGTAGTTATCAACCATTGTGAAGAACCAGCCATTAACCGAGTTGCAACCTGCTACAACCTACCGGAATCAACCATTGTTGGCCCCATGCACCTAACCCTGCGGGCTTAAGATTGCGGTGGCTTCAATGCCCAAGAGATCTCATGGCCTTGGGTCAAGATTCTTGGAGCCCCCAAGAGTTATTGGGGCCCTATGTCACCAAATACAGAGTTTGTATATACATATGTATGTATGTATGTATGTATGTATGTATGTATGTATGTATGTATGTATGTATGTACGGTAGATATAGATATATAGGTATATCAGTAGATCTCTAAATGTGTGTGTGGTAGGTAAAATAGATAGATGTATGCAAAGAGAGATGTCAAAATAGTGTACATATTATGTATTTTGACGATTTAAGATGAATATTTGGTGTAAGATATAAATGCATATTATATATACATAAAACATATTAAAATATATACACAACATATTGTCAGTTGGTATGCCATTGGCTATTTTCGAAAGGCCGCCTCGCTGTTGGATGGTTCAGCTCCCTGGTTTTGCTGTGGTATGAACTCGCGTTGGTCCATAACTGCAGATATTCCTTCTACTTTGTTGAGCTTTAGTCCCTTACCTGTTGGTTCTCTATGGTGATAACTGCTGATATGCTTTTTGGCCACTGTCAATCAACAGCCATGAGTGCGTCACCATGGAACTGCCGATAAAGTACAAATAGGAGAAGGATTCTCGATTCATGAACAATGACGCGACCAGCTTGATCAGTAGCATCCCTACAACACTCGACTGAGGACTTGCCCGGTTGATGGGTGCATCATGCAGCAGGCTGTTCCACAAGAAACCATCAGGAGCACCAAGGTCAACCTCACACTGGTTTTCTTGGAGGCAGCAGAAATGAATCCCATCAGATTACTATCAGGAGCAACCAAGTGATTTCTGGGCAACTTCTCACTTCACGGAATTTCGGGCCTGGTTGTCACAAATATTTGATGTCCAAACCTCAAACCTGAGTTGAAAATCAACTCCGGGAGAGTTTATGGAGACGCTGTTGATCGTTATTGGTGGTAGTCGCCCATCCCAACAGTGCCCCGCTGGGCGATGTTTCTGATGTCCCTAGCAATGCCTCCAAGAGAGCCTGGTTGATTTGTGCCCCGCAACAACTAACCAAAAGTTTGTCTTAAACGCACTCAAAACATATGATTTTGCCTATAAACATTGATCTGTATACATAGCACAAACATACATATGCACACATGCATACACCCAACTACACATGTGCAAATATCTCGACATACACAATCATATATATATGTTTATTTACACATACACACTGGTGTAATTATATCATATACAATATATGCTATACACATCTACACATATATACACATATATACACATATACTCTGTCAAACATGTGATTTATGTTGGTAGAACCTTTCAACAACCACGAGCTTCGCCCACAGAATTGCCACTTCCGCACCTTTTGAAGCTCACGGGATCCTTGCTCACTGCACGCCAGCATCCACACCTCCCTGGCAGCGATGCGCAAAGCGATGCCCCCGAGATACTTAGGGATTCATTGCAGAATTTATTGGTTCATTTAGATACTGATGTTGGAAGTGAATGTAACTGAAAATTGCAATCTGTAGGCAACTGGCAATACCAGTTTACCACAGTTCATCATTAGTCAATATGATCAACGACATCGTTGACTTACCCACCATGACATGGTGTCTAGATGGAAGGTATCGCAACAGGGTTGCACGTGTTCCTTTACCAACACTCTGTCCAAGTCACCCCTTATGAGTTTTGTCTGTGCTTCTCGACATTAAGCATCATTCACCATTACCAACCGGTATTAACACAACTAGTTGTCAACAAATCAAACTATATAGTTGTTGTCCCCACCCATGCACATTGAATTAAAAAGTGCTCTCACAACAACTCGTTGGCCATTGATATGTTTCTTATCCCTAGACTTTGGAGTACCAGAAACATCCATGAGCACATGTTGTAGATGATAGAATTGATTGGCATTGTTCCTGTTTTTCTTCCTCATACGCTGTCGGATCCAAACACCACCACGGTGGTCACTGTGGAGAAATCGGCAAGAACAGCGCCAATGGTTAAGCAAGCACAACGAGAAGATCCGCTTGCAGTAGCTGGTTCTAATATGTTACAAGAACCAATAGTCGCAGGTCACCATTCAATGCACAAATTACCACCATTGAATATCCTCAGTAGCCGGTTCTCCATGGATTGCAGTAGCTGGTTAACCAGTTGCACACGTTGTCACCATTGATTCTCCAGTTGCACAGTAGCTGCTTATCATAACAACAACCACAGCTGGTGAACGGGCGGTGCCACTCCTGGCTCCCCCATAGGGCCGTCTCAACTGGATCCCCAACTGACTCCTGGCGCGAGACCTCGGACTGCGAATCAACGCGTTGACGGCGGCCCAGTTCTTCTCGCTGATGGCTCGGTGGAGCTCGCGTGAGAGCGCCTGGGGGTTCGCTTCGTTGGCCCAACTGGGTTGGCTAAGCTGCGGGTGGCTGGTGGCCCCACAGCTTTCAATGACCCCACCTGGCTGGGACATCTGTGGAAGGCTGTGGGTGACCCCTCATACTACCCAGCCTTCAATGACAGGGCTGTAGGGGTGTTCCCCTATTCTTGGTGGGATCATTTCCCGCAAGGAGATCCAGTGCCGATTTTCAGCACTGCCCAGCACTCAGCGCAGCTCGTGAGCCCCAGCGGTGAATCTTTGCCCAGAACTAGCTGCTTCATAGACCGGTGGGATGATCATGTTCGTCTGGTCAAACATGGATCTTGAGCATATTGTCGCTGCCGCTTCTGGTTGGTTATCAAATCCTATTAGCCTAGTTATCAATCTCAAATCGACCCGTGGTTAATGGTTATCAACCCATCTTAGAATCCATGGTCTTAATAGACCATGGTTAACAATTAAGTAACCATGGTCGTTAACCATGCCTGATTGACACCAGCATTACGAATCTTCACACCACGAGGCTCGCCCCCATGACGGCCTACATTTTCATCCTACCTGGGCTGATTGAGCAAGTCAACTGATATCTTTGGGCATATTTGAGACAACCACTGGACCCTACAGCTGATTCGCACCTCCGACGGAAACACAATATCCATTACACTTGGCCAACTGATCTGTTGTTTGGGCAACATGTTGGTCAATACATTGTAGTACTAGATTGGGATCAGAAATTTAATGTTCGATTAACAAGTATATTTGTGGAATGGCTTATTATAACCACCAACTTAAACCAGTAGGGATCATTACTATAACTCGCCATTTAATTAGCAATGATACAACCACTACATAACCATTATGAAATACTATGAAACCACTCCATAAGTATTATAAACCATTAAACTCATGTTTCTCCAAGGGGTTGCAACCACCAACCACCACTGATATTATGGGTCTTTGACCCCTTTGACCCATCTATGGTGATCCCTGCGGTTCATCCCGCCCCCGCACCTGGATATTGGCCTCATTCTGAAGGCCTGGCAGCTCAGCTCAGACCATCAGGGCCACACAGGTCGCTCAAATGTGAAACAAGCAGGGCTACATTCTGATGCTGGCGTCTGTGGGCTGATTTACGATGGTTCCTATTGGTTTATGGTGGCTTTCTTCCGGTTCATCCTATTTCATGATCCTTCGTCAGAAGCAATTGTCGTTGGTCTTTTCCCTTCTCAAGTAGCCAGTGGCTTGAAATGTGTCGGGGTGTCCAATTTAGGATCATCGAATCATCAAGTACTTTGATGTGCGCACGGTCAGCATTCATCACCATTGTTCAGAGATCAATCAACCATTGATGAAGCTTCTTCTCTAAGATCTCCCAGATCCAGTCGAAAGCTTCAGCAACATAGCCCGCCCATGGGCGCACACCAACGCCATGACACGTCCAGCAAAGATCTGCCTTACCAACAATATTTTTCATAAGCGGCAATGGTATGGTGAAGCTTTTATCAGTGACTGGGGGTTGGAAGAGTCGGTTTTGAAGTGAAGGAGTATCGGTATCGGATGGTATTGGTATTATGCTTACCCCTATCGGCTATGCAGGTTTCAAGCCTTTTCATGCCTTTTCCAACACGCCGCGTCCACCTCAATGTACTTTGGTCATCAAGTATTTTTGTTGGATACTCCTATGAGACCCCCAAAATGTGCTGAGAGTTCAGCGTGACCCCCACAGCTGATTGGTTGTGGGTGCCCACTCGAGTTGATGGAGAGGGTGTACAAAGTCTTTTACATGATGCTCAGCTTACATACTATTCAGTATGATGAATCAATGAACAAGCATTCATGAGTCACTATCAACCATTAAAAACCACTCATCAACCACTGTTAATCAACCACTATGAACCATTAATGAGCCATTAATCAACCACTCACCACCCACTAACCAACCCCTCACCAACCACCACTAACCAGCCACCACTAATCAACCACAACGAAGCATCGTCGGACAAGCCTTTCTACCCGCCCACTGTCCAAGGTGCCTGTGCCAGGGGTGGCCTTTCCTTGTCCTGACGGGGACGGAGCCTCCAGTGCTTCAGTGCTAGCCACGCGGTTACCATATGCTTAAAGACTTGCTAAAGTGGTACTTATCTCAAACGATTTCAGCATTATTAAACGGTTATTGCCATCATAAATAGATTAAAAGACTACCATTCAAATATTTACATTCAGAAATGCGCTTAAATAGAAAGAATCACCATTCAAGTTTTTACACAAACTGATCCAGTTGCTACCTTTGTGAATGATGAATGTTCCGTTACACCACCTGTAGTACCATCGAGAGCTAATTACTGGTTGTGACCACGGCCGTGGTCCATTGACTCATCAGGTATGGGGATCCTAAGAAGCTTCAGCCAATAAGGGCTGTAAACCCGACTACTGACCGGTTTATTACCATCAACAAGTTGAAAACACGAGAACTTGCTCACTTGCACCATCTTTCGGCTCACAAGAATAGGCGTCTTTAAAGACAGAAAGACAGAGGGAAAGGAGAGAGAGAGAGAGAGAGTGAGAGAGAGAGAGAGAGAGAGGGAGTTGTGATTAGCCCAGCTATAGTTCGCCTGCTCCAACCAGTTAGTCTCCCTGTTGAGTAGCTGGGAAACAATAGTTCCCCTGTTCAAACCCCTGTTCCAACCAGCTGTACCGGTGGAAGCCCTACCCCGGTCAGAGGCTACGGCTGGCGCCTTTGCCACCAGAGCTCCTGATGCGGCGGGAAGATCGACCGTGTTATACCATTGAAAAAAGGAGTCCTTGAGATTCTTATCCATCAGTTTCAGCAGTTTCCGAAATAAACAGAAGTAAAGTCCATCAGTTTCAGAAGTAAAGTCCATCAGTTTCAGCAGTAAAGTCCATCAGTTTCAGGGATGAATTCCAGCTATTTCAGAAATCAATTCACCCTATTCCCCCTGAAAAACCCATGGTTGAAATGACATCTTTCCGTCGTGCTTGGGAGTTCGTTGTCACAGATAGGACACCCAACCAACAACGACAACACCAGCTCAAGGGTTTTGGGCACAGCGCCCAGTTGCCATTGGGTAACTACCCCGACGATCAGCTTGTCATCAAGGTTTAGGGTGAACAGATCAGGAGGCAGTTGCGTCGGTTACTACCAAAGACAGGTCACTGTAGCACCCCATGTGTCCTTCAGAACTGATTGCTGTGGTTCCCTTGCTAAATCTGAACCTTGGGGTTCTGGCCATGGTATCCCTATGGCTTGTGAGGGCCCAATGGATGAACACTTCGTCTTAGTGTTCCTGCGGATGGACACTCTTGATGCACAGTTTTTGGTCTTTTCTGCGGTGGTAAGTAGTTGTAAACCCTTAACCAACCTTTTCAGCTGCTTGGTGATGGACACCCTGTCGTCAAAGGATTGTTTTAAAACTGGTCCAAAACGTGGTGCCGCGAAGCAACAAACACTCAATAATAGACCACCGCGTTTTTGCACCGGGTTCAGTCCGTCATTTCAGTTAGCTTGGGCTTACACCAACTAAGATCGACTTACCTAAGCTTACACCTTGCAACTAAACACCAACTAAAGCGTCTCTGTATGACACCAACCAACTAAACCTAGTTTATACAGGATCAACTTATATATATCTCATGTAGCATTTGCACACAGATGATCCATCCCAATTCATGGCTTCCAAACCTCAAGCAGGCATCCGAGGTTCAACTGCGTGATTCTTGATACGGATTTTTAGGTATAACAATCCTGGATTGGATATCAATTCGAGAAATCCCCAACAGGTAAATGCTCAAAATGAGCAACTTCTACTATGAAATAGAACAAGAATGGAATATCATTTCCATTTCTTCCTTCGTTTCTAAGGTCGCCTTCGTTTTACAGGGGGGCCACTCTTTCATGACAGATTCTGTCTTCGTTGCGAAAGGTCGCCTTCGTTTCTATAAGATTTATGTGTATTCCATTTCCCCTGAGGCGGGCCTTTTGGGTGGTATCTCAACTATTGAAGATAGGGGATATTCAATAACTATAGTCAAACAATGAAATTCATAGTCAAGTAGGAATATTGACTAATTATCATGACTATGTATTCAATAATTTCTCCAGGATGGCTATAACCATCGTGTTACTCCTTAGGAATCCCAGTCGCAGGCACACTGCTTCAGTTTTCTCAGGTTGCCACGATGGGAGGCGGTCGCGGTCGTCCTTGATGCCAAGCTGTGAGGTGGCACCGGAAGTCCACTTACCCTTGCCACTTAGGGGCTGGATGAACGGACCGAAAACTAGATACTGATGGGTGATGATAGTTGGTGATGGTTCATGATACTTCATGAGGGTTGACCATGATTTACCATTGGTTTGTGATTGATGATTACATTGATCGGTAATGAGAGTTGAAGCTGCAACAGAGGTGGGAATAGTAGAAATGCTTGAGCATGGCAAGTGATAGGTTGCCACAACCGAAAAGCCTGTCGGAGAGAACAAGGGATACCGAAAATGCCCATCATACCAATCAATTGGTCCAGGTGTATGTATGTACATATAATTACAGTACGTAACAAGCCAATGATGGCGTGTGCAACTACATGAGATTGAACATATCTTTGATCAGACTGTGGGGTGCTGCAACCAATGACACTCCGACTGCAGAAGATGTGTTTCTTCTGAGAATGATTGACCAGTGACCCAAAATACATATCTGGGAATGTATTTCCCTTGGTCGGAGATCACCTGTTATGCAATCTGCAAGCAACGCACGGGCTGCCATAGTGAAACATTGGTGGAGAAGGTCCAGCAGTAGAATTGCATTGACAGCTGATGGTTCCATCTGATGGTTCCTGATGCTTGCATCCCCTTGTCGAAGGAAGTTTAGAAGTCTAACTTCCGACAATATGGACAACTCAGCTAGGGCAGATCGCCTGAGCAGATGTGTGAAAGAAGAGATGTGTGAAAGATGAGATGTGCGAAAGATGAGAATGCGAGCGCGCCAAAATGTTAGGAAAGTCGCGAAATGCTGTGTTTTGCAAGGTTTTGTGCCTCATGAGCGTCCAGAAGGGTACCTCGCTAAAGCGGCGGGTGCGGAGCACTGTGGCGGAAGGTGTGTGCAAAAATGGTTAAAAAACCTAGGCGCGAAGCACATTTGGAAGTCAAAATCGTAAAAACATGTCAGCTCCGGAGCACTTTTGGAAGTTGCAACTTGCAAAATCGTGAAAAAACCTAGGCGCGAAGCACATTTGCAAGTCAAAATCGTAAAAACACTACATGTTCGGAGCACTTTTGATGACTCATGATTCTCAAAACTGGCACGCTGCCTGCGCGCGAAGCAAATTTTTAACATAAAATCTTGTACCAAAATAAAAACTGCAATTTTACTAGCGTTTCGGGCCACTTTTCGGAGATGTCATATGATCATGAAAATTGGCACGCCGCCTGCGCGCGAAGCACATTCTCAAGTCCGAAGTCGCAAAAACTCGTGGTTTTTAACAAGTTTTGAAAGTTGCATGTCCGAAAAAGTGCACGCGGCCAGGGCGAGAAGCACATTTTGAAGCAAATGTGTCAAAACACAGCACGTTTTGACACTTTTTGAACACAGGAGACAAAAGTAGGAAAACACTTGCGTTTCGCGTCACTTTTCGTGATTTATGTGGCCAAAATGTGCACAACGCTTGCGCGCCAAGCACATTTGCAGGTCAAAAGTAGCAAAACACTTGATGATCGGAACACCTTTGCAAGGTCCAATTATCAAAAGTGGCCAAACACCTAGATGCAAAACACTTCATGATCGAAGCACATTTGGAAGGTAAATGAATAGATAGACGAAAGATGGCTAGACAAAGAGGTAGCCAGATAGATGGACAAGCAGATAGTCAGATCGATGGGTGGCTAGATGGATAGTCAGAGACATAGATGCATCGATAGATAGATAGATAGATAGCTAGATAGATAGATAGATGGATAGATAGATAGATAGATAGATAGAATAGATATATAGAACAGACAGACAATTGGATAGCCAGATGGCTAGATGGGTCGATAGATAGACAGATAGATAGACGAAACGATAGTCAGATAGATAAGTAGATAGATAGTCAGGTAGATAGACAGAAAGATAGACAGATGGACACATAGATGATCAGACAAATAATTCGGTAGATAGACAGATAGATAGATAGGCAGATAGATAAATAGATAGATGGACAGGTAGATAGATAGATACATAGACAGAAAGATGACGAGATAGATAGCGAGGTAGATAGAAAGACAAGTACATAGGCAGATAGATAAACGAATAGATCATCAGATAGATAGATAGATAGACAGTCAGACAGACAGAAAGAAAACTGATCCACTGATAGAAAGATAGCTAGACAGATAGGCTGCCAGTCAAGTGGCCAGATCGATGCTCACATTGGTAGGAAGTCAGGCCCAAGTGATGTTCAGTTCTCGGATCCCTCGGACAATCAATCGTCGCAACCACAACTGCACACTCCTATAGTGCTCCTATCTTGGAAACTTCCGCCACCGCCTTGTGCGGTACTACTTGTACAGAATGTAAAATAAACCCTCATCCATGGCTACAAGTTTACTGATGGTTTCAGACCCTAGTGTGCTCAATTCTGTACAAGTTTACTTCAAAGGGACTATGATTACCATCCCCACTAGAGGTGATACTAGTCCCCAAACACACGGTTCGCTGAACATGTCGTCCAACCGGCCAGTGCACAGGAAACATTGCATTGATTGCTTGAGCACTTGTCAGGATAGCCCAATTGAGCATCATTCCTTATTCACAATCATGAATAACGAGAGCCCCGGTTCATCATCATTAAGTGCCATTCATCGGAATTGACCAGTGTCGACAACCGTTAACCATTACACGATCGTTTTTGATCACTGTTAACACATGTTTTCCAATCGTCAAAATGTGTTCAACCATAATTGAAACCGATGGATACATACTTATCGACACCTTCGCATGTACATGTGTATAGATATGAAATGATCTATACATACATATCTGTACATATTTATATATATATATATATATGTATCTGATATATGTATATGTACATTTTATGTAACTATCTATATGCAAAATGTGTATTTTATATCCATCGACCATTCTGAACGATCTTTAAGGATGACCCATAAGCAACCCCGCTTTGCCAAGGCACTGCTTCATTCAGCAATCTGAACAACAGCCTGCGCCCGTGCTGAACGGGATACCGGTTCCGGCTGGTGACCAATGATGAACGCTTGCACCAATAGAGTCAGGTAGCAGCCAACCAAATCATGCCAACCAATGTCTAACAATGATATCAATGATGGCTAGACATGATAATTGTTTGGAGTATATAATGCTGAACAACGGGTGAAGAACCGTTTCAGAACTGTGACCACTGGGAAAAAACTGTTTGATGATTGAAGAATGGTTGAAGACCTGATACCACGGTGAAATACAGTAAAACGTACGTTCTAAGACGTGCGGGCCAAAACGTATGTTCAGAACGTCCGCCCGTACCGGAGGAGCGAACTAAGGTTGAACAACGGTTGATGGAACAATACTTAACAATGGTCAATCAATCATAGACAATGAAATATGGGTCAATTAATCATGATCAACTAACAGTTAACCATGGGCTCACAATTTAACAATGCAATATGGTGGTTTCTCAAAACAGGGATACCCTCAAATCATCTAGTTTTAACAATTTATGGCAATAAACCATTGATTTTGGGGGTACCTTATTTTGAGAAAGACCCATATAGGTCAATTGACAATCGTGAAAAGGGTAGTTAAATATTCCTTTGCCTTGGAAAATTGTCAGTTGTTAACCTTTTCTTGGAAATTGTCAACCTTTCCTTTGCCTTGGAAAACACCACCAGTTGATACCAATGTAGTTGACACTTTATTCGTATCACCAGTTAAATGTTTAATAAAGTGTCAACTACATTATCTCGTATTGCTTTGGAAAGCATAAACTATCAGGCTAACTAATGGTTTCTGTAGTATCATAAACTGCCAGACCAACTATCATTAAAAAAAAGGTGTCGTCACTACAAATGATCAAGCAAAGTATGAACTGTCACAAACTACCAGCTATCATTTGCTGTGATCCCTACAGTACCATGCAAACTGTCGATGTCAAACATCAATACTCAAAGTATCAACTGTAGTTTGAACAATCAATTGCTCACCATCAATAGAGGGTAGTGATCCATTGATAATCTGGTAATGATCCATATGGTAATGATCCGTTAACTGTTCACCATTGTTATTAATAGAGGGTAGTTGATCCTCGTCAACTCTCGACCAAATCATGGATCATTACCGGCTCATCAATGCCCGCGACGGACCTCAGGTGTCCTTCCTCCGGCCTCAGAAATGCAACGACGCTTGGCAGCAAACGTCGTTCACTCAATGGTTCCACCGGAACGAGTGGTGAATGACGAGGTGTAGGATGGCAATGGTAACAAAGGGTGACCTGGTGATAGGTATAACATGACATAACTACGGTCATGCGCCTGGTAGGCACACTAGTTACCAACTTAGCTAACGACTGGGGGGCCGCAGCTTGTAGGTTTGGCCAAGTTGGCACCCCAAGACGTAGCGATAACCAGCCACTTAGAACAGGCCCAAGGCCAGGGGCCAGGCAAGTGACAAATCCTGGTAGATCCACGGTTTCTCGCCATGGCTCTGATGGCAGATCCGAGCCGTAGATCCGAGTAGATCATGTATGGTTGGTTACTATATCCACTATGTAGTGGTCTCTTAAGATAGGTGTACCCCCAAAATGGTCGGTTTATCACTATAAATGATTATTACTGACTTATTACTGGATCGTTATGATCAACAAAAAATGACATGGTAGATTCACATCTTTTTTCTTATGATTAGTAGACTATCATCCTAGTAGAATGATCATGGTATGATCAACAAAAAAGCATGGTCCCTAATGCTTGGCGTTTCCATGGTAGATTCCATTGGCGAAAACCAACTTATCCTTGCTGGAGGTTGTGGCTGATCTCAGCGATATCCTCCCGATGATCAGCAACTAAGAATCCCGTTGTTTCCGAACCACTCAGCCGGATTGGCGGCAAGCAATGAATCAACGATTGTGAGCCATTGTTGACGATCTCCAACTTCATTTCAAGGGGTTCCACATTCTTGGTTCAGTCTCATGGCTTAACGTCAAATCATGGTGCGTCATAAAACGTACATATCTATATATTTGTGTGCACATAATTCTGTATAAACACGATTGCTCGACGGCAGATTATGGCTCAACCTCAGATGATGATTCATCATCTAAATTTCATAAGCATATCTAGCTAAACCAAATTAATGATAATGGCTCAACAGTGGATAATGGTGGCCTAAAACATCGGAGAATGGTTCATCACATAGTGACTCAACATGGCTCAACGTCAAATGATGGTTCATCAGCGTTCATCATACGAGGCGGGGTCCCCTGAGCTAAGTTGGGAACAGCAACTGGAACTTATGGCAGATATAAATATAGATCTCTATAGGTATATCATAGATGGTGAACTATCTAAATATATATGGTTATATAATAAATATATATATATATATGTATATATTTAACCATCTCTAAGTATGGTTAAACGGCCCTTACAACTAGACGGCCCATGGCAGCCCCAGACCGTTTCGTGGCGTTTCTCCTTAGGCAGCGTCCACTCCAGGTGGTTTGATAGTTGCAGCCTTGAAGCGGCACAGCGTCTGTGGAAGCTCTACGATGAAATGGTTGCTGGTGATTCATAGAGTAATGGTTCATGAACATGATCAATGAGTAATGGTAATCAATGATCAAGGTTATAGAGTAAAAGATATGGTTTTGTAGTAACCAACTTACATAAAGAAATGGTTGCGAGTAATTGTTCATCAATGGAATGACTGGATTCATATCGCTGATTAATATGAATCAATCATCAGAAAAATAGCCGATGATAGCTGATAGTAGTGGTCAATAGTGGTTGATAGTCGATAGTAGGCTGAATAGCAAATCATGCGGAAAATACCCTATTCAGGAATGAAGTTGAATAGATAATAATGGTCAATAGTGATTGATAGTGATTGGTAATCATAAGGATCACACTAGGTAATCTGACGAAAATTAGCAGATAGTCATGGTCAAAAATTGCTAAAAATGATTAAGGAAAATGGCAAATAATGCTGAATAATCTGAATAATGGTAAAAAGGCAGTCAATATTGATATTGCTTGAAATGAACAGGCTCAATGATGGTTAAGGACTGCTAATGCAACCACTATTCATGAGGAATGATGAATTAACGAAGAACATATTCTAAGAGTGGGGATAATCTCGGCAAATATATGACAATGGTAAATAGATAATGGACAATAATGCTTGAGGAGGGTTGAGGATGGTTATAGATTCTTTAAAACAGCATTGATCAATGACAATGTTCAATCATCTTATTGCGATCAATGAATAGTGACTATCAATGATCATTGACAATGGCTGATAGTGATTGATGTTGGTGTTTCTTAAAGATCAAAATATTATATCAGCAATCATGATTGAATGGCAAGCAGTTCATAATGATGATTCGTGGTTTGCCAATGATATCAATCACTATTGACAATGTGTTTTGGTCTAGTGAATCAGTTTATCGCCATACACGTATAAACATTGGTAAATCATGGCCAACCCCCTGAAATCACTAGTACGGAAACGTAGTAGGTAGCCATAATGGTTGGGCTAGTCACTATTGATGAAATGGTTGTCATTAATCATCATCATCATTGAATCCTTATCATTACTTCCGTGAAATCCTTATGGATCAGGACCAGGATTGTCACTAGTTCCATTCAATATCACTAGTTGATTGATAAATCGGATGTCATCATCACTGGTTCCTTACTAAATCACTATCATTGACTATTTAAAGGTAAATCCTTGTTTAGCACAGACACTCTACAGCCGAGGGAGCTTATGGTCTCAGGAGAGATGCTTAGTCAGCACTGCACCAACACCTTGCGTCCTGGGCACATGCCTCAGGAAGAATAGTCTTTGTTGTTGCATCTCTATTGTGCATCATTGGTTGTTGATTGGTATTTGTTGGTTTACGATTGGTCGTTATGCGCCTTTTGAAGTATTCTCCCTGTTGCAAACAACCGCAATACAAATATAGTGAACGACAACAATAGCAAGTGAGTTGTTGTTGGTCAGAGTGGCATTCTGTGTGCAGGTTATATGAGTCTTCTATGTAGGTCAAGCTTGACCGGGGGGGTTACCTAGAAAAAATCCTTTGCCAAAGGGTAACCTTCTCTCAGAAAATGCCATCCCGCCTGGGTATATGAATAGGTCCCTGATTATCTACCGAAGTTAATGAGAGCTCCAACTCGGTAGTATTGTATGGGATTAACGGCTATTGACCCCAATCTATCAAGCACCATTAACTAATCTTAGCGATCAACATTTTCACGGTTGATCATGCTTAATTAATTGATGATATAACCTTTCAAGACTTCTGATAGACCACTTCAATCATTCGACGTGGTTTCTCAAGTCATAGGGGACCCCCAGCTCATGCAACATTGACAATTTAAAGTATTTCCAGCAATAAACCAACCATTTCTTTGGGGGTAGCCCTATTTTGAGATGCCGCCATAGATCCATTTGACAACCATATTCATAGTAATAACAAACCAACCATAGGTCATAGGTTTAATGAACAACCATATAGTTGGCACATCCCCCTATACTTGAGGCTTATTCCCTACAAGATCAACCAGTACTAATTGGTAGTTTCTCAAAATAGGGGACTCAAAAAAATGGTTGGTTTATTACCAAAATAAAGTTGATACTAGATGATTTATCGGGTACCCCTCTGACTTGAGAAACCACCAACTGTTCATTGGCCATTAGGGGGGGTACCCCTAAATCATCTATGAACCATTAACAATAGTAATTCAATAGTAAACCTACCATTTTTGGGGGTCCCCCATTTTAAGAAAC
The DNA here is from genome assembly GCA_009767595.1 of Symbiodinium kawagutii. Classification (NCBI taxonomy): domain Eukaryota; class Dinophyceae; order Suessiales; family Symbiodiniaceae; genus Symbiodinium; species Symbiodinium kawagutii. Next base: position 110,616 of record VSDK01005793.1, read on the forward strand.
CAGCATTTACCAACCCCAACGGCTTGGAGGTTCCCGTCCCCTCAGAGTGCACACCACCTCTGACCCCCCCAGCGCGCTGGGACAAGCACTGCATTCGGTCACGGTCGCTTCCATGCGAGGGCTCAGCAACGCTTGGATGATGAATGCCTGGTACCTAGCGGTGTCCCACAACGTGGGAATGGGCTAATGACCATTAATTATCATTAATCTGACCATTAATCTGGTTGGTGGTTGAACCACCCCTATGAAACATATTAGTCAACCAACCATTTGTTAATCAGTACTAGGGAAAATGAAGAATGTTTCAAACCACCAACCAGTAATGATATTGGAAGCTGATAACAGAGGTAGTTAGTCGTTAATGATAATCATTGATTGGGTTATAACCTTGATGATTATCAGCTTCCCACATTGTGAGAATAACAGTGGAAGCTGACAACCATTCATGTTTCCAACCATAGTGGTTGTTGAACAATGTTAGCTGATGATATGACTCATATTGCGAATTAACCATTTTCTGTTCCCATCTGTTCCCAACATTGATATTATATAGTAATGCTTCTGGCCATAGTCACGTATCAATTTGGTTACGAACATTATCACTGTCACCAATAGTCAGTCCATGTTTATCGACCGCTAGAATTAGAAACATTTGAACTTTGATAACCAGAATTGAGCATCAATCAACCATTAATTAGTGGCTGGGCCACAAAGCCCTACACCGATCACCGATGGAAGATAGTGGTTAATTAGTGATGATTGATGATGGTCAATGATTGGTAGTGATGGTGATGGTCAGTCATGATATAGTCAGTCAAAATCTTTGATATTGAATCACAGGCATCTGTTATATAAAATTGTTACAGTCACACAGTTGTTCAAGCTGTAGATGGGAGAATCACACATTGTGGGTGCCGATTTTCCTATTGATTTCATGGTGGTTTCTCCATATCCGCTGGCCTAACGCAGGGTAACTTGATAGTCCTGTTTCGTGGATCACCAAGCTTGTGGCACTGCTCAAGATCGCCTTTGTATCTATCAGAAATCTAGGGGCTACACAATGGTACTACTGAGTTCCAGATTCTGTGCCATTGTCCTCGTTGTCGCTGCTTTTCTTGTCGTTGTTATCGTTCTTGCTGTCGTTGCGTTGTCGTTGTTGCAGTCGCCTTTGTTTCGTTGTTTTTGGTGTTGTTGTTGTCGTCCTTGTTGCTATTGTTGTTATTGCTGTTGATTTCCTTGCTTGTTGCTGTTGCTGTTGATTTCATTGCTTGTTATTGTTGCTCTTGATTTCATTGCTTGTTAGAGTTGCTGTTGATGTCATTGCTCGGTGGTGTTGCGTTGCTGCCCATCTTCCGCAGTTTTGTTCTTCTTGTTGCTGCTGTTGCCGTTGTACATCAACCAACCAGAAATTAGTCCACCTGAGCTGGTCAACACCAAACGACCTTCCTCTCTAACCACAAATTCAAAAGAACTCACTTGATTAAGGAACCGTCTTGCCCAAATGAAGATGGCTGTCATATGATTACTTGTTAATTTCAGTATTCTAGCATAGTTTCTTGCTATTATCTTTCACATGAACCAGCTGCTAATCATTGTTCTACAGCAACCCCCCAATTTATAATTCAACCACAACGTTAGCTGGCGATCCCATGGCAGGTTAAAGGGATAAGAACGACCATCACATAGTCCGTAAAGCTGCTCCATCACCGTTGATACCATTAGGGCACTCCCGGCAGCTCCAAATCGCTCGCTCCCCCTTTCTTAAGGGATCTAGGGATACCCCTCGCTTGGCTCTCTCCGAAACCGCCAGGAGAATACTTCCGTCGATACTGGCACTTCAACTATGGATGACTCAACTCTGAGTGGATGATGGGGTGACCATCCTGTTCATGGCGATTGGGGATGATGGGTTCATGGTTACTGTTGGTTTATGGTTAGTGACTGCTGGTGCAGTTTTCACGTCCCACAAACCCAGCATCAAACGAATGTTGCACCGAAGCCAAACAAAAGCATGGATAGCCGTAGATTTGATGGATTCCATCGCCTAGTTCTCCTACATATTCCTGGTGTCTCGGAATGGGGTACCCCCAAATCATCCGAGATTCATCAGTACCCCCAAATCACCCAATACTGATCAGTACTGTACCCCCAAATCATCCAATATTGATCAGTACACCCAGATCATCCGAATCATTTGTAGGAACAAACCATCCATCACTTTGGGGGTTCCCCATCGCTGCCATGCAACCACCCCGTATGGCAGTGATTATTTGGAATTCCATGTGAACGCTGCCAGGCCGCCATCACTCACCGTGCCAAAAAAAGTGACCCCAGGAGCGAACCACATCCAACTGTGCCCATGTGTAGAACTATCCATGGCTCAGCTTCTAGCTCCTAGTTGCAACCTCTGGTTGCTGGTTATAACTATCCTTTTCTTAATATCTTTGGTACGCGCCATGCGCTGGTGCACAACTTGATATTCTTGTGGGACATCATCACCCATCAATGAACCATGATCCATTCACCATTAGTGATGCTCAGTGACCTTTCATTGGTGCACCAACTGGTAGTTTCTCAAGCCATAGGGGACCCCCAAATCATCCAGCTTATTAATCATTTATAGTAATAAACCAGCCATAACTTTGGGGCTCCCAACCTGGCTTGAGAAACCACCAACTGCCAAACCTGACGAATCCGCAGCAGCACTGAGAAGCCAACTGCGGGCGTTTGCAACCCGACGGGCCTGGCTGGAGGCGTTTTTTGTGATGGAACAGCACCTGCCCAAGGATGATTAGTGATAAGTTAAGTTGATGGTTGAGTTGATGGTTCAGTTGATGGTTAATGGATGGTTAATGGATGGTCAAGTTGATGGTTAACTTAGTTAAGTTAGTTAAGTTGATGGTTCATGGATGGTTCATAAGCTGGTTAATGGATGGTTAATGGCTGTTAATGATGGAAAGTTCATGGGTTCTGAAGTGAATGGGAACCCTCAATGGATGGTTTATTAATGGCTGGATGATTTGGGGCTCTCTGATTTTCAGAAACATCTATTTATTGTTGATGACTACTGGATGCAAATTAATGGTGATATGTGGTGACAGCTGAATGATCGTACATGGTGAGCAAGGGTCGATGGCGGTCGATCATGGCTAACGGTGACCAATATATACTTAAGAATCACGAAACCAATTGTTTTGTGATGGCTCTTAATGGTTATTTGCCATGCAGAAAACACTTTGCATGGTCCATTCGTTGGGAACGCAACCGAGAGTGCTATCGCAGCAAAAGCCTGGAGAGTGGTGGCTGCCGAGAAGTCTGCTCAGGCTTGTGAGCCCCAAGTGAGTCGTGGATGAATGCCCGACATGGATGGCTTTGTTACTTCTATTGAACAACACTATGGGCACATATAAGTACCCACAATGACCCACAATCACCCACAATCACCCACAATCAACCACAACCCACCACAATCACCCACAATCACCCTAACTAACCATGTACCATCTAACTCCATGATGTTTCGTCATTGCCGTTCGCCTTATTCTTTGGCCGGACGTGGCCGTTGCCGTTCTGTCAAGATCTCGGGTCGTCCGATGACCTGCACAGCAGGGAGCCCTTTGATGATGCTGAACAGGTGATGGAATTGAGCGGTCCATGGTGGTTGATAGCAGGGTATGGCTATGGCAGCTATTACTGGTAGTTGGTTATTACTATTCGTTGGTAGTGGTTATTACTATTAACCGTATTAACTAGTAATGGTATGCCAATAGTGGTAGTTGAATAGTGGTAGGATAACGATGGGATGTGATTTCAAGATGAGTAGGATAATACTACAACCGGGTGGTTAATACGGTTAAGGAATACCAGTGGGAGTAACCAACAGAACAAGAGTATGATTCATGATGGTAGGTGCATAACTGTTGTTTTTCAGAGCTCAGCCAGCCCAAACCACTAAAAATCCCCTGAATGTGATTTTTGCAATGGAAATTTGCAATGTCAAAACCTCTGTCTGTTTAGAGCTCATGGGTTTACATCACAAACGTGCATTGCAAATGGTTTTACTTCACAAACTTGCAATTCAAATACATTGCAAACTAGCAGATATGGCTTCAACCTGCTTGGCCTCTTACAATGTTATATATTTACAGTGGCAAGGTAACATCGGAATGTCCAACAAACACTAAAGATCATTGAGCAACAAACAACAAAGATATCATTCTTGGTTCCTACACGTTGTGGGAACAACAAAAGACTGCCAACAACCACTGTTCGTGTCTTGTTGCTCTCTTGGTTCAGATTCGAAAGCAAAGCAAGGCAGAAAACCTCTTCATTGGAAGCCCCTTTCGAAACTCTTCGGAGCAAATCTCCAACTTTCAGTATCACTTCTAAAGCAAAATCATGTCCGCATCGCGAGTTGGAAGATCCAATCACCAGAACCCAAACCACCATGAGTGGAACCTCCAATCTCAGAACCACATGAACAGGTTGTAATCAACCATTCTTAACCATGATGATCAGCCATTCTTAACCATTAACCATGGCTTATCATCATCAGTACTGAGTTGATTCACCATGGTCAATCATCAATACCCATGGTTAATCAATGTTAATCATGCTTCACATGAACCAGAATCGTCATCTTAACCATCATTAACCATGGTTCAGTTGTTACAGTGACCATGGGACCCATGGTTCATCATGCTTGCACCAGTTCATCAGTGGCGAGATCCATGGCACCAGGTCGCAGCGCAGAGCCGGCCATCTGCGCCTTGGCGCCACCGTGGGTACCGTGCCGCTTCGTTGATGATGCGGTGTGAATTTCCCATGGAGAAATCAGGGTGAAATCAGTGGTAAAGTGTGGTTAAGTAGTGGTTCAATAGCTATACTAAGTGTGGAATAGTGGTTATCTCAGAGTTAAGTAGCGGTTCAATAGCTACACAGTTTGGTTGGAGAAAACCACAACTGCTGTGGTATTGAACAGTTTTTTGGTAGTGGTAGAAGGTTCAAAGCAAAGTGTGAAATAGTGGTTGTCACAGTTAAAGACTAGATTCTTGCAAGAAAATCGGATTTGTTTTGAGAATTTTTGGTTAGATAAGGGCTAAAAAGTGGCTATCATGACGGTTGAATGATGCTTAGATATGGGTTAAATAGTAGTGAACCTGATGGCTAAACAGTGGTTAAATAGCGATCCATGATGCTTGATAACAACTGATCATGGTTGCGAATGGTTGATAATGAGTGATAACTATGGTCATAGCTATTGGTGGTTGATGGTTAAGGCTGTAGCTTTGTAATAGCCAACAACCAATGATATTCAATAAGGGCCACACTAGTCGAGGGACAGCAACGGATGCAGTATACCATTGCTCACCTTCAATGGGTGAATAGTGGTAGTCGAACTGTGACTTAAGAGGAGTATAAACAAAAAAGAATGGTTAGTGACGGTCACCGTCAGTGATGTTAATGATGATTATATAATGCTAATAATAGTGGTTAGTCGTGGCTAAACATGTTCAACGAGTTTAAATATCAGGAACTACTAGTGGTGGTACATGGCTGTGGGTCAAAACCCTGTACCCCTTGTTCCCCTATCATCAACCATTGTTTTCCCCATGAGTTTGTTGGTTAATTATCTCCCATTCTTGGTTGATTAATATTGACCCATATCCACATAAGTACCAACAATCAACTGAGTAACTGCCAAAAACTGACCATAGTTACAGAATGGCCGCAGCAATAACGGTGAAGTCGAGAGGTTCTTAGCGAACAGCAGTAGATATCACTGATGTACAACTGTGAGCAACAACAATAGTTTGTGATGACCAATAACAGGGGACAACAACCAACGATACTACCAATAAACAAATGGGCCCATTTACATGTTGTATATACATAAATGTAGATGTATGCATTGTATATGATGTCTTGTAGATATTGATATAAACACATTCATGTGCCGTCAAATTCATGGTCACCAACCAGGATCAATAAGGGATCAGAATCAAAATCCATTAATGAGCTGACCATGCCTTGGTGTAAACCCATGCTTGGCTTTACCATAGATTTGCATCGAGGTGTTCATAGAAATGCCCATATGAGCGACGGACAAACTGAATCAAAATCATGCTTTTGGGCAACCATCATTTGGTTTGGGACTATTGTGAGGTAATTGGTAGCATTACAAACCATTACTAACATTCCTAGTCATTTACAAACATGCCTAAATGGTAGATTCTCAAAATAGGAAACCCCAAAAATGACTGATTTATTACTGAAAATGATTACCAGTGGATGATTTACGTGTACCCCTATGACTTGAGAAACCACCAAATAGTTTGCAACAAGTACCAAACAATCGTAAACATTCGTAATTCCTCCTAAATAACCACCAGATATCACGTGGTCAGTGATAACTCCTAAACATTGTTGGGTAATTGGTGGTATTACTAACCATTACTACCATTCCTAGCAATATTTCACACCTAAGCTTTCCTAAACCATTCAACTTCCCATCACTTGAATTGGAGCTCGCAACGTCTGGGCTCCGGACACATGCAAGGATGCCAAGGAGCTAATTGAGCCAAACAGCAAGGGCCCAGCATCAACGGGAGGGAACCAATGGGAAGCACCTCTGGGAACCAATGGGAAACTGCTGGTGAACCATCGTTTAACCAATGAAAATTTGAGTTTCCCATGGATTAACCAACAGTCATTGGTTTTGATTAATCAATTAGTGTTGGCTAACCAACAGTTATTGATAATGAGTGTAGATTAATCAACGAATTTTCATAATTAAGAATAAGAATGTTTGTGAATATGTTCAAAAAAATCGTCGTTTACTGGTTCCTAGCAATTGCTAAGACTGGTTGGTAATGGCCTATGATTGTCATTGAAGGTTCATTTATTGTTAGTTGACTGTCAATTGATGGGTGATAATCAATGGTTGAGGATGGTCAAAGGTCATGCTTACTGTAGCGGGGGATGCTTGCCAACGAATCACCAACACTGGTGGCCAATGATGGGAAATAGTGGCTGATGCACAGTGCTCCCCGCATCTTGTTCAGAAGCATATTGTCAATATTTGCCCATACGATTGACGGCCGGTTCCATCACGTATCGGAATAATTCCCATGCGTGGGATCAAAGAGTAAGGAGATCTCTTCGCTTACATCGGGCTATTTCCATCCACACTTTGTGCAACATTGGGTTTTACCACAGAAGTGAGTACGACCCACCACCACGTTCCCTAGGTCTGTTCCAACCTAAACCAGTGTTGCAAACCAAAGAATTCAATTTTGCGTGGCCTGTGTGATGAACACCTTAACCATTTGAGTCTGTTTGGGAACAGGTCGGATCGCCGGGCCACCAGGCACTGCAGGATGGGCAGTTCCCTGCAAGGGAGGCCATTGTGGTTCAAACCTCCCAATTTCAGCCAAGTTAGTCGAGAAATATCCGCTTCATCAACAAACAGAAAGAAACAAAGAGGTAGTGCTTCCGAGGTTCCTTCCCGAACTTTTACCTATTCCAATGCATACATCAGTGCCGTAGACATTTGCATGTATACATCTGTCCTCAATCTTCCCTGTACAAACAACAGATCCTTGTTGTTTCTATCCTGAGTGACTCCTCACATACTCCTGCCCCCAAATCCATCGAACCAGGCATGTCTTTTGGCGCGCTGTGCTCAGAGAAATTCGATGACCGCATTTTTGTGGTCACCTGCCACTAGGGCCTCCCAGGGGCGGTGCAATGCTTGCGTTGCTTGGGAGGTGGCCCACATCAAAACAACCAATGATGTATCAGGAGCATGGTGTTCATGGCTAATAATGGTGTAACATTTGATTTATATTGATAATGGTGATATATAATGGTTGATGCTAATGGCAATGGTATGTAATGGTATGTATACTGGTATGTCCATGGTATACGGTATACCATTGATATTCACATATGTCAATGGTATGTCATGGTATACTGCTATTGACAATACTGATATATCCACAGGCTTGTAAGCTGCGTGTAACTGGTGTCCACGGATGACATTCAGGTTCAGGTCATATTTTTCGTGGCAGCGGGCATGCCGTACCGCTTCCGTCCACCACAACTGCGCAGGCAAAACCAAGCTGATTTGTCAAGACCACTGACGTAACCACGAATACTTTGCCAGACGACATCAGCTCTCGACAAGATAAAAACGGTAAAACCAACCCAGTTCTTTCCGATCAGGAGGGATCCGCATGGAACCCCCTCAGCGCTAACCATCCGCTCGATTCTGCTGCCGTTATGATTTCGGTGGCTTATTCACCACCAAAACAATGCACCTGTTGAGATCATTATTGGCAGTCATATTCCACCAACATTTCTAAGCAGTAATCTTGACTGGTTGGTGTTTACAACCCCTATGAAAAATATGAGTCGACCAACCAATTTGTAAATACTCGTGGAAAAACATCTTTAGAAATCTTGGTATAAGCCAATCCAGATGATCAGCGATTACCATTCTCAGGCTTTGTAAGCAGTAATCTTGATATCCACCATCCACCAGTTCATCATCCATCATCCACCAGTTCATCATCCACACTATGAACCCATCCATCATCCACCAGTTCATTGCTTGGCATCGCCTTGTTGCTATCGAAAAGTTTCTGCTGTGCCTGCGGCAGCTGATCAGCAGTGAGAACTGCTGTGTTCTATGAGGCCGGCTTCGAGTCAGGTGGTTCCACCAACAAATGGGGGGGGTCACAAGCCATAGGAGACCCCAAAAATCGATGGTTTATTGGTATAAATAATAAATATTGGATGCTTTGCGGGGTCCCCTATTCTGAGAAACTCCCAAATAGCATGGGGAATAATTGTTTCCATAGGATGGTTAGATGTTACTGGAGGTTTCGAACGTTAGGATTGTGCCATGCTTGAACCATCCTAGGCGGGGATTTTTCAGCCGGAATGAATTTCGAGGATGTAGATAACTTGTCCATAAATTCCTTGAGGATCCAACTAGAAGTTCACGCTATAGGAATGAATGGGACTCTCAACGCAGAATGGACGTCCGTGTGAACCAGCCATTCCAAAACAAATGGCGAACAACCGTTCTCGCCACTGCTTGATTGATGGCGCTGAAGGTGCATACCCTCCAAGCCACAAACTGCGACCATGATCTCCGATGAGAAACATATATTGTTTGCTTGAAATTGGGAACCCAAAAATGGTGCGTCTATTGCTATAAATGCTTAATCCGAAGGATGATCTGGGGTGTTCCCTATTTTGAGAAACCACCATATTGATGTTGAGCGAAGTTGGTCTACTTCTAAATTGAAAACGTTTGTCATATAGCTGTGTCAAATAGATGCAACATAACTATACAGATTAAATCACACGACATCATCCCCAGCAAACATAGTTGGTGATTCACAAGCAACGTTTTGGTGCAAGTGGATTTATTGTTCCATGATAGGCCGAGTTCACTGTCTTGCAGGAAAGCGCTAGTATATCTGCATATTTGTATATCATTAGAAGACAACATCTCTGACACCGATGAATGCTTTCACGGAAACTAGCTAGTCCAGCTGCTTGGATGTTCGCGACCGCACACTAGTGACAGTCTGGTCTTGACCCACAGCCGTGTTGCCATGATCTGGAACCATAGTAGGCCATATCTTTCCGGCCATGGGTCCAAAGTTGCACCCCTAACCACTATAAGTCATCGTTTCCCGTTGTTATCCTTTACTCACATCTGTATATCGTCCATCATCAACCATCATCAACCATCAGCCGAGCATCAATGATCATCAATCAATCACCAGCAGTCAAATGCCTAATTGTCAATGAGCATTACCCTGCGGTAAACTAACCTGGCAATGGAAAATCCACCAATTATTGGTGGTTTCCCAGGGTTTCACTATAAAATATCGTGAAAATCCATTGCCAGGTTAGTCTACCAGAGGGTAACCAACCTTCAAACAACCAGTACCTGTCATTTACGTACCATCACGGCTATCCTCCTCATGGGGCCGCAAAGCTTGCCGGCTGCCAGGGCCCACCTCGATGTAGCGGCGATGTCCCTGCGTGTTGCATCACTGCGGAAAATGGTTTGGGGGGTATCAGGTGGTGGTTTTAAAACAGGAATTATGGGGCTTCTGAGGGAAAATGCTCGTTACAGTTGGGAACCCAAAAATGGATGGTTCATTACTGAAAATGATGAAGTAATATTCTGGGTGATTTGGAGGTCCCCATTTTAAGAAACCAGGATGTGATGGCATGGAGATTGGCCAACGAATTACCCCATGGCTTTGCTTTGGGCGGATTGGCCAGGACTGAGGTCAGCCGCAGCAGGATTCACCAGCCGCTTATTCAAACGATTCTGTCTGTCTATGTAAGCAGTTCAGCAAACTGTGGTTGTAGAGCACAAAATGGCTGTGGGTCAAAATCCTGTACCCCTGGTTCCCCATCATTAACCAACTCGTTTTCCCTATGGTTTGGTTGGTCATTATAAGCCATTATTGATGGTTAATATTGACTCACAGCCAAATTGGACTATGTTCGTCAGTTTTCATGGTCGGTACAAGCCTGAGAGATGATGAGTGCGATACCACCAACAGCAACCATCTGGACAACCAGTTTATCCACCCCGCGAGACGGTTGAAATCGGGCCACCCACCTGTTTAGCCAGTTCGTGTTTGTTAACGAGATCCCCTGAGAAATGGAAAGGTACACATAAAATTGAGGAATTGCATGAGTCACAGATGCGTCTCAATCTTTTGCACAGGAACAGAGGAGTTGCTTATCTTCTGGGAAGCCGAGATCATTGCAAAGAACAACAAAGTCAAGTTGCCATGATGGGCTCTGGCAACGGAAACAAAACATACTTCGTACTCATCTATGAGTCTCGACACGGGTTCAAACATAAAACTAGATCTTGAGATGTCTCACAGTTCTCTCACACAAAACGCATTCACTGGATTATTACTTCGAAAATGCCAACAAAAATCATACCGAGTACCAACCATCCTGAACGATCATCAACCATCATTGACTATTGCTAATCATCTCTAACCAAGGATTTACATCGACCATTCCTAATCATCAACAACCAACGATTTACATTGATTCTCATGTCCACTATGTTTGTCATTAATCCTTAACTGCTGATCACCGATCATTAACCATTCTTTTCCCTATTATTACTGATTATCATCCATCTTGGTTGGTGAACTGCTTGACCCAGCTCGCCTGATCAACCACCACCATCCACCATGACCCCGACTCCTCCACAGCAACGGCAGCTGCGAAACGGCTGCGGTCCCACCTCCTCCACCGCGGCGTCCGTAACGACGTCGCCGACTTTGGGTGGCCACAGGTCTTCCAAGGACACGGGAACTCCTGGAGCTTTGCGATGGAGCCCATGGCACCGCCGTGGCGGTGCCATGGGTTGCTTAACGTAGCTATAACCAACAGTAGGGTGGTAATGTTATCTATATATTTATAATGGTTGAATTATATTAGAGCTAATATGGCTTTATAATCAACAAAGTAGTTGGTATGGTGGTTATTATCACTACTATACGTTTATTGGTAATGTAGTAGTTGTTTGATCATAATGGTGAACAATCGGGAATAGTCACCAACAAACTTATGGTTAAACAACTACTATATGGTGGTTCCTCAAGCCATAGTGGGACCGCAAACATGGTTGGTTTATTAACAACCAATGATTTATACGGGACGATTTGGGGGTACCCCTATGACTTGAGAAACCACCATGTGGCTTTATCCATAGCCATGATGGTACCTCTTAACAAACCAATTGGCTGATCATTGCTAGTAGGAAATTGCCAGTGTGTATTTTCACTTCCCTGCCTGGTAGCGATTCCAATGGCGAAGCCGTAGGAGAATGACAACGATATATTCGATCATGTAGCCACATCGCACCGAGCAGGGCTCATTGTCTATGAAATTTACCCAAATTGCAACTACAATGCAGGAACCCCAGGGCAATGACTTGTTACCTTCATAGATTTGTCACTTAGGATGTTCGCTTGTGGGTTTTTGAATCGAAGATCCCATACGCCAAAAACACCATGGATTAGAGAGCTGAGACCCTGCAGATCCTCAGAGTTTTGGTGGCACAAGAGTTCATCCCTGCAGTTGGGAGCCCTATAAGGTGGGCGAACTAAGCCCTGTAAGCATGCTTGGTGACCAGTTGCCTAGTGGGGCCATCAGCTCGTAGCCACGCCACCAGTTGGTTCAGGGCTTGGGTTTCTTGTTCACCTCGTCGCCCTGAATCGCTCCCCGTTTGGTCGCCCTGGTTGGTTGCTCTGTTCTCGTGATGGATATGCGGGATGTATATACAGTAAATAGGATGAATGAATAGGATGCAGAATGCAACCTGTATGGATAAGATGTATTTATACATATATATATATATACGTGTATATATTTATATATACACGGTACTATTGCTGTGCAGGGCCAGAATCTAGGTGCCTTTGAATAACTTATATGTCTATTTGATACCCTGTTCATCCCTGTTGTAATTCACCCACAGTAGTTGATCTTGATCTTACAGCAATGTACGGGATACACATTTATTTGCGTTACTCATGTTGCCGATGACCCGTGAAATATCCACATTCAAAATATTTTCCACCCATCAAATCCAATCATTTCATCTGTCTAATCTTGGCTGATCTAACTATATGCATATATGTATAATCTAATCTAACTGCTTCATCTATCTACAAAAAAAATAACTGCATTCAACTTACAATATGAACATATATAACTATATATATATATATACATGTATATGTATATTTCCCTGCCGTTGGCTGATTCTTCCCGCTATTTACAACTCCTCCGTGAGTTTTGTCTCCTGTGACCAGCGTCAGGGGGATGAAGCGAGGGAGACCGGAAAAACCTGGAGGCACCTGGGTCGCTCAGAGAGCCCAGGTTGGAAACGGGAAGCCCAGGTTGGGAACCCATGGGAATCTAGGGGAAATGCATGGAAACTCATGGGAAACCCGTGGGAAACCCAAGGAAATCTCGGGGAAACCCAAGGAAATGATAGGAAAATATGTGGGGAAACCCATTGAAACCCATTGAAACCTCTATAATCGATTCACATTTGATGGTCATCAAGCTTTCCGACGTAGGAAGATACCTGACTCATATGACTGCACACCCAATTCTGACATAACAACTATGTCATGTGTTTCCCACTTGCTTTAAGATGTATTATGAACTTGTGCGTGATTCAACAGCAGAATCAAGGTCCCTATGTTGACTGTCCAATCAAGCGCGAGTGACCATAAATGATCACAAGCCAAATTGCAAACCTTATCAAATGGTTGAACAAGTTATATACCACTTGCATTCTAGGATAGGAATCACCTGCTCGCTGTCGTCAAAAAATGTCAGGGTTTGTCATGAACACTGAAACATAATTTCATGACAGAGATAGCCAGAAACTGAACCATCACCAACTATTGTGGCCAATAGGTACTGGATAATCAGTGAAAATAAGAAACATGCATTATTAGATATATTCAGATTGTCATTATCAGTGTGTCATTGGGTTTTTTCATTTGCAAGAATCACGAAAACAACTCAGTACAATAGGTAATAGAACCAAAATGTCATTGACCAAAATAAACCATGTCTAAAATTTATCTTGCATGGTTAAGAGACCCCAACCAATTTCCCAGAAGGGAAGCATCGTCTAAGGATGTCCAAAGTACATCTACCCTATGAGGGACCCGGAATTCGAGCAGGAGAATGGTGTGCTGAATCATGTTGAATCATGCTTGATAAGTGCTCGTCATGGTCAATCATGGTTGATAATTACTCGTTATTTGTTGACATTGCGTACTTCAAGTCCGAACATCATGACTGAGTCGGAAGCTGTTCTTTGGCACAGCCGCCAAAGCACATCATTTAAGGCATGTCCCAAACCAACCCATATCAGCAGTGCGAGGATTGTGGCTAAACGAAAAAAATGAAGGAGCTTGGGTGGCGTTGCTTCAGGCTGGGTACCGAAAGACATGATGTTTAAACCTGGTCACCGATAAATCAAGCCTGACTCCACGACAAATATTCGCAACTTGCAGCCTGGACCTCTGGTCAGCCTCAGGTTCATGAACTCATGTGTGCTGTATTTTTGCTAGTGGAGGATCTGCATTTTGCAGATAACCCAACGTTGATTAGCCATTAAACATGGGATATTTACCTGCAAAATGCCAGAAACATCCCATGAAGGCCATGAAATTCCCCACAAGCGCAGGCAGGCACCAGCAGTCCCGTGATGCTCTTGAAGTAAATCTGCAAGGCAGACAGCCAGGCTGGCCTCGGGCGAACACATGTGACCCCCCAATGACTTGTGCCCTGCGACATTGTGATTGAAACAATCTATGTTGGGGTCATCATAGGTCAAGGTAGATCAAGAAGGGGTCAAGATGGGTCAAGTTCAAAGCAATTTTACCATCCACCTTTCATGCTTTTCCTTTGGGAGACTAGCGTGCCATGGGCATCAGCTTGCAGTGACTTAAGTATTGCGCAAAGGAATGCACTTTCTGCCAGCTCCAAACTTGAAAAGCGCAAATTGATAGAGTGCCACGGCACTGCTCAAGTGGAAAGCGACCAAGAACTTGTCACAAGATGGTGGCAGTTCATTAAGTATGGTTGATGAACTCGTGCAATTATGATTACCAGGAGGAGGAGGCAAACTCTGGCTGATTGGCACAACTTGGCAACATAACCATGGTTGGTTGATGAACTATTGTGAGCATGGTTGATTGACTTAGATGAATTATCAATCAACTATCGATCAAATATTTGTCAACTATTCGTCGCCTTAACTGAGTATGTTATTGTAACTATAAGTATGGTTGATTGACATAACTATATTATGAGGCAAATCCAGGCACAAGACTTCTTTTACCAGGTCCGGCAGCGCCACCAAAGTTGTACCCCTTCCTTGTTGTAGCGATGGTTGGTGGTTCAACCCCCTTTTCACATGCGGGTCAAATTGATTGATCATTTGTAGGTAGGGTTAGAAATAAGATGAGATTTAACACATTTCTGAAGCAACATCATGGACAGCTTTGGGCTATGGCCGAGGTAAAAGAGGCACCATCCCTGCAACTAGCGGTGCATGAGTGTCAAGACATTTTTTTGGGTTCAGAATATCTTGCTGGTTTCCGACAAAATACCGATGTCAAAGAGCAGAAAAAAGTGGTGGCTGCTTCAAGAAGCGAGCTAGGCTCAATGGGGGTCCTGCTTTCACGGTCAAGCTGTCCGGCACCAAATTAGGGCGCCTTCTAGCTTGGTAGTTGATCGCAAAATGAAATCTTAAAAAGTAGGAGAACTACGGTTTAGTAGGTACACCTGTACAGTTCAATGGCTTCACGATGAACCAACACCTGACACTCGCAATCTGTCGCCGCGTCGCGGATTGCGCAGTTGTGGCATGTTGGACTCGTCCCCAAACGTCCACCTCGGGTTGCTGTGTGGTGGGATGAGCCACGGCTTCTCCCCAAGCAGGTGATCATGACACAGGCCCCAAAATCCAATTGCTTCAACTGTTCGAAGCCAACGGGTTCAGCACCAAATTTGGTGACCTTGGGGGATGTACCGGGTGAACCGGGTGAGCTAAGCAAAGCTTCCCAGCCATCAACTGGAGGCATCATAATCTCCTAATGCATGAACCATCAGCAACTCGTACTGATAAGATCACTCAACAGGTTCATAGCTGATGTTGTTCATCAACACAGCCCAAACATGGATGAAGATGGTAGGTGCTTCGTCAAAAACGGGTCGTTTGTGGTTGATAAGTTATGATACCACCTTGAGCTGAACAGCACCGTGCCGCTTAGGCACATGGGAAGGATGTCGCGGCGTTCTTCAAGGGCCAAGCGCACAAAGCCTCTCAAAGGAGCGGCTTCCCAAAGGGACTACCAAGCCCCACGCGGATGTCACACCAGCTTCGCATCTCAATCTGGCTGATAAATCATCGAGCCGATCAGGGCAGGATTCCCAGTCCAAGGCGCCCCCTCTGTACCCAAGAAAAGGTCGGTTTTAGTACTGTAAGTGATTAATTATTTGTGGATGATAACTCGGGGTACCCCTATGACTTGAGGAACACCCATGTTCATAGTGTTAGTCTTCATTGCAATCATGAGCACCACCTTTGCAAAGCCTCTTACGTTCAGCTATATGGGCATAGTGCATCCAAGCAATCGCAGTACCAAACAAGTTCTCTCAACTTGTGGCCGTGCGTGCATACGTATATAGATCATATGTGCAAAGGAAACTATTTGGGCCATAGCTTCAATGGCTGTGGGTCAGTTCACCCTGTACCCCTGCTTCCCCTATCATTAACCATTGGTTTCCTATGAAGTTGTTGGTCATTATCCCCTATTATTGGTTGGTTAATATTGACCCATAGCCATTTATAGCTGGTATATCCTCTATTGTTGGTTATCATCCATTAACCATTAACCAGCTACTATGAACCGTTGGTTGGTTGGTTGGCTTCAAAAATCAATGCCCTTTACATATCGAGCCCCAAGTAGATCGGTGCGACACAAAACCGGCCATCGGATCGCCTTTGTGAGCACTCACAAAGCAAACATAGCGACCAGGCGTGGCGTAGCAGCTCTCCTGGCACAACAGAATCCACCACTGATGGTACCTTTTGTGAATACCATCAGTGAATGGCTATAGGAAACCCTGTTGTGCCAGGAAAAATAGGTACAGTTTTTGTGAATGATTATAAATGAGTATAGGAAACCCTGCTGGCTACAATTAGTGAATGATTATAAATGTATATATTATATACACATAAATATGGTTAACCGTTGATGGCTATTCAGTGACTGATAGTCTGTGAACAGTGGATTCGTAAGGTGCTGGGTAGAGTGGAAGAAGTGTCCGTGAAGATCAACATCTACTGATAAGGACATCCATACCTGTTTTGTTTATGTTAGCTCTTTCACGATAGTGACTGACATGCGATGATCATTGAACCAGTATTTAAGCAGTATCTCATCATGATCTCAATCGCCGTTACTGTTCTTTTCCAAATCCCTAAAAACGATTGTCTACCATTGATCATCAATTATCCTCTGAGATTAGTCATCATAAGAAGGATTTGTACAGACACTGTTTACCCCAAAACTTGTGTGCATCCCTAGCAATACTGCATGTATTCGCTATTATTGGATGGTTGGTAGGTACCACCATTCATGGACCCACATAAATTATTAACGATAGATTCCCCAGCATCCGACTGCTGTGGCTATAACCATTGGATATTGTTCATCAGTACAAGTCATCTATAATCCCTACGATTAATCCTCAATAACGCTCATCTGTGCCCCAGTACATGTGGGTGCTTCCCACATCTTCGCGACATTCAACTGTCGCTCCGATTAGTGGGACGGCTATGAGTGGCCCCGGTGCCCAGAGCCCCCATGAACATCCAACGACCAACATAGGTTGCGAATCAGCTGTTGGTGCAAGAAGTACTACCAGTTCCTTGGAACCCCTGGCCATATAAAATCACTGATATTGAGCATGTTGCAGCTATGTTTGCCTAATAGGGAGCATCTCCAAACCATTCTTCGGGGACACCACAGGGAGGAATCCCAGCACCACAGCTGCCACTGGCACCTGGGCGCCACCGACAAAAATGGCCACATCCTTCCCTTCACGCAGGCGATCGACGATGAAGGGCTTGGTGCATTCAAAGGCACCTGCCATGGGGGCGCTGCAGGCGCTTGGGAATCTCTCTAGCAACGTCTTGGATCCATAGTGAGCGGTAAAAAGCCCTACGACATCCTATGACATCCTATGACTGTTGGAGATCATTTGGCGGAGTTCACCTGAAATCGCTTGGCAATAGAGCATTGAGACAACATCCAGGCGCAAATGCGTTGCTGAACGTGGCCCTGGTAGGTGTGTAGGCTGCAGCTCCCCGCGACACGCTGCTGATCTCCTGGTTGGGAGTATCCAACTCTGCTCGGATGCCCCTAACTTTTATCGATTCACAACTACACCAGGGCTGTTGCAAAGCCAGAACCACAAAAAGCACAGGTCCACGTGCGGGAATAAATCCATGATCATTCATCAGAATCATATCATACGTGTCCATCTTAAAAACATACATATCTACAAATATCCATTCCTAAGTGTAGATCATAATCCATCATCCAATAATGGTAGACCATCTCCATCTTTCTCAAGTCATAGGGGTACCCCCAGGTATCATCCAGTGTTTATTAACCATTTATAGTAGCCAACCATACCTTTGGGCTACACCAAGTCCTGGCGTCCAAGGGCCCCCCGTCTCGGGCCCATGTCTCGCCTAGCGTGGTGAACATCTCGTAGAAGCCCGGAAAGAGCCCACAGGCGCCAGACCTGACTCGCAAGTCGTCAAGGGCTGTGCAGTGTCGTTGGGTGGTTCGGGCAGGTTATGGGTGGTTAGTAGATGTGGCTATGGGTCAATATTAATCAATCAACTAATGGAGGATTTACCAACAATAATAAGGGAAAACAATGTTTAATGATGGGGAACCAGGGGTACGGGGTTTTGACTCACAGCCATGTCAATACATCGTAAGTTATGTCAATAACTGCTAGGGGAATGGATGATCATTAAGTGCATGGGGGCTTCTCAAAAAATCGGGGACCCCTAAAATGGTTGGTTTGTTACCGATCAATGATTGACAACGGATCATTTGGGGGTACCCCCATTGTGAAAAACCACCACATCATAACCAACAATTTCTAGGGACTGTAGATATGTCAATCAGTGGTTGATTGAAACCTACTCAGTTGGCTTAATCATTCTAGTTAGTATCAACCATTTTGAGAAAGGTTGAGAATGGTGATCTTACTTAGTACACAATGATCAACAATTCTGTGGGATACAAACTGCAATGCAAGTTGTTGATAAGCACAACCAAACTCGTTTGTGAATAGATCAGCCCGTTTCGTCGGTCGTACTTCTTTCAAACGTAAACATACATAAAACATACATAGATTCACAATTCCGTTTGTAATTTCGACCAAATTGATATTTCGAACACAGACTTGACGCTTTCTTCATGCCAACTCAGGATGAAAAAGGTATCATAGTGGGAAAAAAAACATCGGCACCAGCAACACGGGCAACTCCTATAATTGTCATCATGAACTACCTGTCACCAGCGAACAATGACGAGTATCTTGCAAAACAAGTTCTGGAATTGTTCAGTCCTGGCTGATTGGTAGCCCAGCTCATGGCTTTTATCTCAGCCCATATTGTTGTCGAGTGTTACCTATGTTTGCAATATCAAAGTTCAAGACCTATGTTTCAACAGTTGGTTACTGTTGTCATTCGCTAGCGATGCAGCGAACAAACAACAGAAACTCGCGGAACACAATCTGATTTTTCTTATTTTCAGCAATGTTTTGTTACTTTTGTTGGGAGTTCGACCGACCATGTTGAACAACAGCACTTCTCTGGCTGATAATTTAGAAAAGTGATTGTTCTGTTGCTGTTGCTCTTGACAATGACTAGTGTTGATGACCAACCCTTTGTATACCATATATAAATAAAATGTGCATATCGTAGCTATTTGCTAGCTACAATAATACAATAGAAATACTAGCTAATTAATGCTAATTAGCATCTATTAGCATCTATTAGCATCTACTAGCCAGTAGAAATGATCAGAAATGCAGCTTGTACCAGTTCTTGATCTCCATTTCGGATCATTTCTATTGCTTGATCCCCGGCTACGGCTTCGAAAACCGGGGCCGCGACGCCACCGCAGCGCGGAGCTTCATGTGCCTATGACCGGGGCACCGTGACGGGTGGTGACCGAGCGATACCACCAAGCAGTAGGAAGAACAAAAAATGGATGATAAAAAATTGGATTATATTTTTTTGTATCATTCAATGTTGAAAATTATACCGAAACAATTGGATTATGGTTCTTTTTCCAACAAATCAATTGGAATTTCAGTCTAAGCTGGTGAAAAAGAACTGTACCATCTTAGGCTTAAACTGCTAGTAAAAAAGTGGTAGTTTACCACTACAGTTAAACTACAGTTCACCACTTACCTATACCATTGACTGCTAGTCTGATGGTAAGTCTAACTGCTGATCCTCCGCAGGCTTAGGCAACACATCTTGCTGGGGATAGCACTCTGGAGAGAGTTACAAGTGCTTACAGGGATTTGTTGCCTAAGCCTGCGAATGGTATCCCCAGCGATGTTTGCTCAGAATGTTGATGGTGATTTGCTCAGAATGTTGCTTGGATACCCTCCAGTTAAAAAAACATACAAGGTGGGGCCCCTGACCAGCTATATATTGGATTATCACCAGGGTACCAGGCTGATGGTAGATATAACCAGCTTGTCAAATAGCCTTGTAAACCAAGTCATGACGTTTGGGGGGGCCACCTTGTAGATAGCTGGAGAGTGACCTAGGAGCAAACGAGCCAACACTGGAGATCCAACGCTGCCTCGTGATATACTGGCTGAGCATCACACCCTGTTCTGACCAGGGTTGTAAGCCCTACAAAAGAGCTTATACCCCCTGGAAACCATGGGGGGTGACCACTTACTAAGTGGGGGTGCACATCCAAGTACGACTGTGGGGCTGACAATGATGAAATGCCACAGCGCTTCAGCTGATCGATGGCTCACACAGCAGTGCGGGTCAATGTGTCTCGGCAGTATGGGATTCTGCAAATACTGGATTCTTTAAATTGGGGATCCAAAAAATTGATGGTTTATTGATGTTTATCGTACATAGTGAAGATTGGATCATTTGGTGGGTCCTCCTTTTTGAGAAACACCCAAATTGGATCTTCTTGCCTGTGATCCAGGGAATATCACTACAAGAGGCCAGCCATAACTTTAGTTGGCTGATTCTTGCAGACACTTGCGTCCAAGCAAAGACACGTTGCATTTGAGTTGCAGCAGTTAAATCTCAAGGAAAAAGCAGTTCTCGTGCCCCAAACCTACAGATTACGACGCCCAAGAAGTTGTTTTACTCAGAGAACACAACAACTGACAACAACCTGCTATGTCTACCAATTTCAATCAACAATGGTGCCGAACCAATGTCAACGATCAACCAAACCTCTCCTAGACCTCCTAATACCTTCCAACAATTTTTCCCCTCAACCACCGTTGCCATGCTGAACACCGACAAGTTGATCACTAGGGTCACTAGGGCATACCAGGTCACCTGAACCATCGTTGATGCAGCAGCTGGCCGCCATTCTCCTTGCGCGTTGCAGTTGGATCGATATTCGCTGGGCCAAGGATTCTGTTTGTTTTGGTGAAGAACTAGCATTTGGTTGGGGAACTCCTGGTAGCTCCTGGCCTCGCTCTTTGAAGGCCCTTTAAAAGCTAGCACTGGTTCCAATTCCCTCTCAACCAAGAGCCAAACAATCACCCATTTTGGACATGAAAACAAGCGTTCTCTGTCACCACATCTATCACCACACGTGACAGGGCAGATGTGAACATCTTAACGCTTGTACCACTCCGTATACATGTGATGTGAAGACCTGGATGCTGCTGTGTTTGACATGCAAGCAGATCCGCAGTAATGCACTCTACGAGTGTCTTACACTGCCTCGGTAGCAGTGGGATCCCCAACCGTCCAAAACACAGGAAAACAAAATCCAATAGAAAGCCATTTTTTGGGTTTGTTACAAGAGACAGGCAGCATGGTAGAATCAAATGTAAAGTTGGTGGATGATCAGGGAGTACGCTGTGAAATCCTCGAGAGAAAAGACATGTATATGTGTATATATATATATATGTATATATACATACTCTATTACCTCGGGTTGATGGTTCCTCTGCTAGCTTGATGTTTCTCACGGACACAGATCAGCCCTGGCTACTTAGCACCCCCATTAGAAATGACCCAAATGCTCTCATGAATTCTCATTAATGAGCGTTAACTCACATAAATTGGTAGTATTCAACAATCACCAATCATTGATCAAACATCATTAAGGACATTCATGAACCATGCGTGGTTGGTCGTTTTCCAACCCCTATAAAAATATTAGTCAACCCACCAAGCAACCAAAAAACCATTCGGCAATACACTGGCGATTGAAATGAAAAATCTTTGAAACCAGAAACTAGATGATTAACGGGCAATAGAGCACTAAGGATCATTAACCATTCTTGACCAGTAAGCATCACTAAGGATCACAAAGGATCACTCGTTCATTAATGTGCAATAGATTATCAATAAGAATTCTTGACCCTAGTGATCCTTACTGATCTATTGCCGACCTCAGTGATCTATTACCAAATAGATGCTAGTGATTTGGCAGTGGGTCAAAACCCCGTACCCCTGGGTCCCCACTATTAACCATTGATTTCCTTATAGTCTGTTGGTTATTATCCACCACTATTGGTTGGCTAACTGCTTGACCCATAGCCATATACAGCTGGTATATCCCCTATCATTGTTGGTTATCATCCCTTATGATTAACCATTCACCAGCTAGTTAACCATTGTTGGTTGGTTAACTGCTTGACCCACAGCCATGTATAGCTGGTATATATCCTACTATTGTTACTTATTATATCCTATTATTAATCATTAACCAGCTATAAGTAACCATTGGTTGGTTAACTGCTTGACCCAGCTCGCCATTTGTAAACCCACAACGTTCCAACCCCCGCTCTCCCCCGGCACCAGGGGTACCCACCGGTTCTGGAAGCTCAGCACCAGAGGCAGTGATGCCCTTCAAACCTCCGCCTGCCTTGGGGCAACGAAGGTGCGCATTCCGAGGGCTAGCCATGGCGAGCGATGGATCTTGCTGGTTGGCACTGGGTAGTTTACATATCTAAACAAAACAGGTTTTTTACATGTCTAAAACCAGAATATCTTTTAAGATGTGTCAAAAACCTGGATGTTTGATAAATATGACCATGTACGGGTGAACGTGGGTTTACTGTTGATCATGCTTGAGTACGGTTGCTTGTGTCATCATATGTAGCGGTTAATGACAGTGAATTCTGCATATTTGGTGAATCTTGGTTCATGATGGCTATACCAGACTTACTAATTGTTCATGAGGCTATAAACTACAGTGACTGCCGGAATGGTTGCGGGTGTTTCTGAAAAAAGGGAAGCCCCCAAATCATTTTTCATTAGCCCCTCAAAGTATTTAAACTTGCCATAACTTTCGGGTACCCCTATTGTTTCAGAAACCTCCATGTGCAAACACAACTTCTTCGGGCTGCGCGATGCCGATGTCGCCAGCTTCTGTTCTGCCCTTCTGTGGCACTACGAGGAAAATTCCCAGCGGTGGACCATGTCAGTCACGCTGCAGCTTGAAATCTGCATACATGGCTGATTTGTTACTAATCATGATATAGGGTTCCCTATTTTAAGAAATCACCATGCTAGAGCGTGACAGACCATGGCTGATTTTCTTAAAATAGGGAACCGGAAAAAATTGCTGATTTATTGCTAATTATGTATAAACGGTTAACATAGGATGATTTGGGGGGGTCCCCTATTCTGAGAAACCACCATGTTATGTAGTTTTTGCTGCGAGCATACAAACATTGGATATGTTGAAAATCATTGGCTACTAGGCTTACAAACTGGCATGCACACGTCTGTGTGTTAAAATTGCGAATGTGAACGTGTATGTGTATGTAAATATATTTATATATATATAATTTATTTATACATACAAATATATCTATGTGTTTATTTTTTAATCTGTGCATATATGTACATATATATATATATAGATTATATACACATTCGTAAATGCATATGCACATAGGACATGCTAATGCAATTTAATGCCAACATATGACGTATGATGAAACTCCTCGAAAACCATCATAGAACAATCAATGACAAGATAGGCATGTGCGGGTGTCGAGAAAAGTTGTACCTCCGCACCAAAATAAACGGCTTCCATCGGTCGTGAAGAACACACACGATTTGTTCCTTTGATCTTTTTGGGATGAATGGAGATTGCAAACATGGATATGATATGATAACGCATCCATTTCAGAGAATGTTCTTTGATCCTGTTTCAGTGCTCAGTATTGACTCATTCATTCATGGTCATGGCTTGTTCGTTCTTATCCCCTGGCATTCCCTATTTTGAGCCATCACAATTGTTGGCCCTGCTCACTCGCCTTCTTGACCCATCTCCATGTTGGCAAGTCTATCATCCTACGCAACTGTTGATCAACCATCACGAACCAACTATAGTCAACAATAATTCACCATTGCTGAAGTATTATTAGTCATCATGCAACCATAAGTAGTCACTACATAATAACTATTAGCCATCACTAGCTATCATATGATCATGATACAAGCACCTTGGAATATCATCAAATCTCACATAGTTATTCTGAACCATCACAAAGTCTTGCCAGCCATAACGACTATCACTACGTACACCATACTCTCATCATAAGCAACCCCGACAATCATTGAGGACTAACCACAACTAATGAATACGAATGATCCATCACCTACTATTAGTCACCACTCATTAGTCACTGACTAATGCTAATGATATCTAATTATCACTGTTACTGGTTGGTGGTTGAACCACCCCTATGAAAATATGTGTCAACTAACCACGTGTTGATATTTACTAGGGAAAATGAACAATGTTAAGCAAACCACCAACCACAGATTCATTGACTGAACTCCCATCAGACTCAGTCATGGACCATCATCCCATCAGAACCCCACATCTCCCAAGGCCAAGGAGCCCAGGTGAGTCCGTTGAGAATGGCGCCCAAAGGTAGCAGGCCATGCGGGTGCATGGCAATGACCTGAGAACTGGGGGGGGTAATGGTACTTGGTTGGGTGGGTGGTGAGTGGTGGCAAAATGGTTGGTGAATGGTTGGTGAATGGTTGGTGAATGGTTGGTGAATGGTTGGTGAATGATTGGTGAATGGTTGGTGAATGGTTGGTGAATGGTGCTTGACAATGGTGGAGAATAGTTGATGGTAGTGAGTAACGGTGGTTACTTGATGGTTTCATGATGGATACTGCTTGGTTAATCATAGTTGATGGTCAATTGATGCTAAAATCCTGGTTCATGATGGGATGGTTCATCCTGGTTGACGGTGGCTCATGGTACTTGACCATGGTTCATGCTGGCCAATGAATGGTCAAAATCATGGCTAATCAATGATTGTTAATGTTGGTTCATAGCCACTATGAATAGTTGTTAATCCCGTCATAATAGTTTGGAATATTCAAGAGATGATTCATACAGTGATAGTGAGTGCTGATGAATTTGAGAAAAATGCTTGGTGGGATGACAAGCAACTATCCAGGAATGATGGGAAAATCAAATCAACAATGACAGGGATCTCACATGATAGGTCAATATTGCTTGGACCACTGGTTGCTTGGTTGGTCGGTGGTTGGTTGGTCGTTGGTGGTTGGATTGGTCATTTCGTGTGTTTCTGCCTCGGTATTGACGACAGAGAGCCCCATGTGACGCATCAATTGAGCGCACCGCAACCGCAACATGGAATCTGCCGCTTTCGGATGATTCCCTGGCTCGAAATGTAAATGGGCACTTGGTGAATAATGAACGCATCATGCTTCGAACCTATTGACCGACCAGTACAGCCACTTAGCAAACCGACATGCTCGTGTTCAAACAGCCAATTGTGACCTCCCAAAGACTTAACTTTGGCTTTTCAATGATTTTTCCATGCTTTTCCCCCTTGATTCTTGACATCTTAGGTCCCACCTTCCCCCACAACGTGACCCACCACTGGGCCCCTCCCCGGCGCCCTCCCTGGTGGGTCCCCGTCACGTAGTGCCGATCGTACCACTTGCCGCGCTGCTCGGGGCTCAGCTGGCGCCACTCCTCCGACAGCACGATGCGCGTCCCGAAGCGTCGCGCAACGAAGCGCCAGAGCCCGCTGCGCGTCACGGCGTCCGACCAGCCGCGGTCGTCCCGGGTGGACCCCGCATCGCTCAGGGGACCGCGGTACGCCCACAGCGCCCAGGGAAGGTGCAACAAACAGAGGCGAAACGCCAAGGCACTGCTTTCGCTGGGGAAAACTCGGGCGAAATGGGCGAAAAGTTGGCCGGAACGGCGCAGGAAAGTGTCCAAAGTGCCCAGAAAGCCCAGGTAGAAGATGGATTTCAACAAGCGTTCGCGATCCAAGGGCACCACACTGCTGCGGTAGGTCAAGCCACGCATGTAGAAATGCTTCTTCCACAGAAAGGCTGTCAGCACCAGCAGCAGCAAAGGGCCCAGATCGCGTGTCAGTGGAAGGAGGGCCATGGCTAAAAATTCGTCGAAAAAGGTCGAGAGAAATTTGCATTCAACTTTGTTGACGTCAGTTGGTTGACAGTATGAAATGACATACCCAACATCCCAACAATACCCCTTGATCAAGGAACTGGCGAGTCATTTCATATCAAATTAGTTTCAAAACTCCGCCTCACTAAGTTCACCCGTGCATGAGTGATGACCAGGAACCCGCAGCTCAAGTTTGCCATGCAATTTTCCACGGTTTGCCATCGTCAATCATAATATTCATCGTAATTGGCCAGTCTTAAGCATTCTCAACAGCAACCATTCTTGCGACTTTTAAGCATTCTGAAGCATGATCCGACTCTTACCATTCTTAAGCATTCAGCATCACTTGTTTCCGGTTCGAGCTGAGATCCATGTGTAGCTTCAACTTTTCCACCATGGCTGCTCCAGCTTGAGCCATGGCCATTTGGCTCCAGAGACACCTTCTGGTGGGGTCATCAACATGGGGAGCTCGGGAATCCCTCAACCTGGTAGTTCAATAATGAATAGTCAATGGCTTATTCTTGGTGTCAATTCGTATGAATTAGTGAATACCCAGTAGGTAGTGTGGAAAAATGAACATGCGGCATGATTGCTGTTGAATTCGTGAATCATCCACTGGTTGGTGGTTTCAACCCCCATGAAAAATATTAGTCAACCAACCATGTCTTAATGATTACTAGGGAAAATAAGCAAAATGTTTGAAAACACCAAACAGATCCATGTTTACCTGGAAAATCATCGCAGTGCCATCAGCTGCTCTAGGTTCAACCTGCATGGATCGGACTCCATGGATCGCTGTAGATTTCATGGATAGATCTCACACTCAAACATCGATCCCGTTGCCAACATGGCCATGAAGTGTGCTGGCAAGCGGGGACACAGGTGATCAAATCGCTTATAGTTCCCAAGTGCCACCTGATACAGCTTCACCAATCCCCACAAGGCAATTGCGAATCATCTACTGCGAGTACCATACGAAGGACGACAAACTGAGATGTGACTTTAAAACCCGAAACTGGCTTTGGGACAAAACACAAAAATCACAACCAGTTTTGCGATTTGCGATCGAAGCTCTGCTCGAGAAAAGCAACTTAACAACGCCTTTCTTGCTCCATGCTCGCTCGTGCTCACGTTTTCGTGAGTGAGTCATCTTTAAATCGCTGGGACGCTAGTGCTCGTCGCAGAGATTGCGCATTGCGTTGCGCGCAGGTTTCGCTGCGTGCACAACTGCAAATCCGTCGATCGGATAACCAGCGGCTTTGCGCCTGTCACAAAAGAGTTCAGTGACATGTTGGGTTAATGTTGTCTTGGTCGAGCAGCTCAAAATTCGATCCGCCTGTTGGCTGATCTCCTTTGAACTCAGCAATGGAAGTGAATCAAACATGAACCCCAAACCAGGCTATGTGCCGAGTGCATCACCTCTACCGCCCAGTATTGAACATTCATTGAATATACATCATTCATGATGGTTAAAGGAATGTTTGATGACAGTTGCCACTATGACGAAGCACCATCAGTCACCTCTCCATCAGCAATGACTCCATAGCTGCTCGGCCAGGGCTCCCAGATCAGTCACTTCTTTGCGACGGCCATCCCGGTTTCAAGTGGGATGCTACGGTGCGCTACCCTCGGGCGTTGTCGTGTGGTGCTCGTCGGACCAGCGTATGACTTCTCTGAAACAAGCACCAAAACGGAGAGGAAAATGAAGATATCATAGATTTTCTCGGTAGATCATATGAACATGTATGAACGGTGCGGCCTAAAAGTGGTTCGGCTGTGTTCCATCACCGCGGAAATTTCTCCGATCCCAATGATGCTTCTGGACAAACTCCCTCCAGCAACCTTGGTTTAGTATGAAATGTATTCATTTTGGCACAGGAGTTTCCACACGATGGAAAATCAAATCATCCTCGACCCAACCAACACTTCCCAGGTGTTCACACAAACAAGCTGTCAATCCCCTAGCTGCCATGACACAAGCAACTTCTAGATGCTCCACGTTGGTTGAGGATACACATGAACCATGTTGGTTCCGCATTTCTCAGGGAACCGAGACGGTGTGTGGCAATTCTACCGTCAACCGAAGGTGCTCCACCCAATCCATCACCCAAGCCACCAACAGACCAACCAGGCCAGCGGCTGCTCCAATGATGCAAAAACCCAAGGCTCAATCAACCAATGGATGCATATGGCTGTGGGTCACTTCACCCTGTACCCCTGGTTCCCCTAGCATTAACCATTGGTTTCCCTAGTATTGTCGGTGATCATCCCCCATGAAATTGGTCATGGTTGATATTGACCTAGCTCGCCATATCGATACCAATCAACCAATGCCCGAGCGGTGTCAGCTTGCTGCGGCGTTGTCAAAACAGAACCCCCGAGCCGTTCAGGGCCAAAGTTTTGCCCTGCCCGGGAATCGCTTTCGTTCGCAACATGCCCAGCCTTTAACAAAACGTTGGGGTCCCTGGCAACCCTGAACAGTGTACGTTTACCCTGCCATATCTTGAGTCAATTGAGAACAGATTTGCGACTTTCAGCTGAAACATGCTGAAACTTCAGCCAAATAATTGATTCCAATGACAAGGGAATGGAAACTGTTTTCGGGTGCCAGGTGGTTTCAAAACTGGCGAAAAGTCACCAGGGCAGCGAACCAGTCACCATCTCCAGACAGACGAACACGCATCCGTCGCCTGGAAAATGGAGCTGTTTCTGTTCGCTGAGTTTAGTTCAACCTGTTTTTCGAACTCTTCACTGAGACAATGTTTGAAATTTGTCTCGAAAATGCATCATCTCAAAACAGATTGTCAAGTTGCCCAGGCTCTCTGTCTCTTAGAGCAACAGCAGAGTCATGGCGGGCTTCCAAAATTGCTACTTTCAGCACTGATAGAGACACTGGTGCAACCACTTGCCTTGCGACGAATAAAGCTTTTGAATCCTTTCTTGGGGAAAAAAACACAATTCCGTTCGACTCCCATACTGGCTCTTAATATGAAATCAAGTATAGAGTTCTAGCAATGGAGTGGTACTGGTAGTAGAGTAAATATGTGTACTAATCCCATCATGTTGGCTCTTCAACCGCAAAACACTGCATTTGCAGAAAACCCCACCAAGTTTCCCGTGGTTGGATTGTTAATTATATGATATGTGTTGTAAAAAAGGAGGCTTTTCTGCAGATTTCCGACCGGTCCAGAGAATCTGGAGTGCAAGGCCATGACAATGAGAATTGACGCGGCCAATTGACTAGGTGCAAAAGTCGTTTGGGCTCTATGGTGCTGGAACCATGCCATGTCCAGAAATGATAAATGGGGCTGTAGGCTCCAGAAGTCCCTTCGCGCTGACTGAACTTCCACTTCCTCTAAAACCCATGGTGTTGAGTGAAAGTATCATCATTTTTCGTGCCATCAAGAACTCGTGATGGACTCCTGTTGCCTCTGATTTTCTTGTGATCAACCCTTTGTGATGCAACAATGGTAGAGGGTTCGGGCAACTATGTGCCATAGAGCTGTCTTTCTCTACCTTTGCGTTACACCACCATTCCTAGTAGCTCCTTAGCTGCCCCTGTAGCTCCTTGGCTCATCTTAGCTCCTTCCCAACCACCAGGCAGGTTTTGGAATCTGAAAAGGGAACCATGCCACTCATGGAGACAAGGTTACACCATAAACCACTGCAGTGACAAATGGGACAAGTGGACGGGTCCAGTGTTTCCAGGAGCACTGAAAAGAGAATCGTTGCCTGCTCACTGTCCTGATGGTCCAATGAATTGAGCATCAAAAAAACGAACGCTTTCTGAAAAAAGGACTCAACAGAAACTAATGAAACTAATGATTTTCCAATTGGCTAGCGGTCAGAGGGCTGTGATTGTGCGATGAATTGAACATCAAAAAGGTCACTGAAAATGATGAAACATCACAGTGGGCGGGCAGGTCACAGAATTGGGACCCTTGCCTTCGCAAGGCATCGCTGTTTTCGCACGTCACCAACCCTAGTTGTGGTGCCACCTTGCCCCAGTGACCAAGGAACGGTTCCGTAGACCCCATCCCTTAGCCCTGGAGGTCTGTGGCCATCTGCGGCCCAATAGTTGGTGATCCCGGTGATTGCGTCTCACAAAAAGATCCAAAAGCGGAGCCAAGAAACTCATGGTGGTTGCTTAGTGGCTCATGAATGGCTATTGATAGGGAAATTAAAAACCATGGATTGTAAGGATTATCCATGGTTTAATAATGAGCTTGGTTTCTTAATAGGGAAATTCACGGTTAAGAATAAGGGTTCATCATGGCTTCTGAATGGTTATTAGTTCTTCATGGCTAGTAATGGTGTTTCTTTGATAATGTGATGAATGTTTGAGAATAAGGGTTCATAATGGTTTATTAGTGGTCATTTCTGGGTATCATTGATCATTAATGGTTTTAACCCCTATCAGAATAGGATTGACAATGGTTGACTAATATTGACTAGTCATAAGACTAATTTTTGATAATGGCGAATATAACCCCTAATAAGAGGGGGGTCATAATGGCTAATGATACAGCTATTACTTGTTCTTAGTGGCTATAACCCTATCATAATGGCGCACGATAGGGGTTATAATCATTTATAACCATGATTACAATTGGTTCTTAGTGGAAATAACAGGGGGTTCCTTCACTCCCTCCCAACCACCAGCTAGTATAGATATTTTGTAGTTACTGGCTAGTGAAAACGATGATAAGGAACAAGGGAAACCAGTCATATGGAATCCAGAAATTCTGGGCATCAACGACCCTGCACCATCAATAAACTGGGTTGCACAATCTTAGGTACACTACAGTTGAGGGCAGGTATTGCTGACCCATTTATCAAGCAGCGGCAAGACCCCTACCCTAGCATCCAGACCTGATGGAAATGCAGGAAAGTCTGTTTTCCCAATCAAACAACGGATCACTTGCTGAAACCTAAGGCGAATCATGTTTGATAAATTGGTAAGCAAGTCAGGCATTTACATGTCTTTAGAGAACACTCCATGAGATTGATTTTTTGAAAGACGCTCACGCAGAGAGGCAATGGAAATATTCTCAAGACTTCGAAGCCGAGCTGAAATCATACAGCAGAGCATGACTCTGGACGCCCGGACCACTCTATGGCAGAGCTAGCAGCTTGTTGGCATCAGCAAAACTCAACGAATTCGTTGAAGCTCATCCATCACATTAGGAAAACACCGGGATATCCATGGTGTATCTCAAGTCAGCAACATATCTGGATCGGGATTCGCTTTTGCGCTGCGCATTTCTATCTGTATCTGTAACTTCCCCCTTGGCTGCTACCTTTTGAACATAGCGTTCTGTACACATGCATGGAAACGGTGCTGATGAATGGCTGGACGGGTGGACGGAAAGATGGACGGTGTATGCATTATAGGTGTATGGTGTAAAACAATATTGAACATACATCTGCATTATACAGAAGGCAATATGTATAGCCTACCGGTGTGTATTCTCTGGGTTCCCTGGTGTAGAAAGCGTAGTCTCTTCACACAAACACTTCAACAAGCGCATTCTGCTCCATCACAGAACGATGCACGAAACGACCAGCCGTGCGAACGGTTCACTCCGCAGTGAAAGGCCTGAGACAGTGCCGTCCCATGGTGCAGGATAGGTTGGAGATTCATGTCGGTTTCCTTGTCGCTAGGATTTCTGAGAACAGCTGATGGTGGCCACAAGTCTTGGGACTGACTACCTGGGATGAGTTGTTGGAATTCGAAGCACTAGCTGAGCAGCTCGCTGGAACAACAGAACCTGTTTTGGACAGGTCATTGTTGGTTGCTGGATTGTTTGTGATAGAATCTACATACTATAACATGTACACATGTGATCATATGAATGAATAAGATATGATACATCTCATCTACATATATATATATACATATACTGTAAATAAATATCTAGATATATATATATATACGCAAATAGTTTATGAGTAATTAATATGAAATTAGATATTATCTGTGAAGTCTGAACATCGTATGCATATCAACATCTCTCGGACCTAACAATACATATAATATATGTGTGTATATATATACAGTATATATACACACCTGTACATATGCACACATTGCGTGTAACTAGAGCATGCATGCGTGTCGGGTGGCTGGAAAAGAATGCGCACAGCCACAGTTCTTTCGATGGTTCATAAACCTTCGGACAAACTTGTTTTGTCTGTGAACCATCAAATTTCCAATTGTCTGGCCATAATCTGGTATCCCAGTTACTTATCATCACCCATCCTAGTTCTGTATGTGGGTCTGTCCATAAATTGATGTGCTGACACTTGGGCCGTTTGCGGTAGCTTGATCCTCCTAGCTGATCGGCAGGCGGCTGAGAAGCCAATCACTCCATGGGCAGTGGGTCAGTTCACCCTGTACCGCTGGTTCCCCCATTATTCACCAGGCTGCTTTTTCCCTAAGAAATGGTTGGCTATTGTCCCCCATGAAATTGGTTGATTAATATTGACCCATAGCCACTTGTACCAAGTAATGATCATCATTGGTTAGTGAAGGGTACCACCACTGCTACGGACGTCTAAACACCTCGAAATCCTGCGAACCCTTGCGGCAACCCCCCCCCTCGTCGCCCAGCTACGTGGCAACGAAAGCCCAGCGGGAAAATGACGGATCAGCTGTCATAGCTGTACCTGGCGTGCTGATTGAGGTGGGCGATGGACCTTATGAAACTTAGCGAGTTGCTGGGAAAATCCATGTGTATATGGCTTTCCTGATCAAAACTGAGGGTTCCTAACTTCCAGGTTAGTCTACTGGAGGGTATGACTGGTTTTCGGTTAGATGCTTGCGCCAACTGTTCCTGGGAACAACCAATCGACCTGAGTACCATAACTGGTGGTAACAACACAAGTTGGTGATGTTTCTGTGGAAGTTAGGTAGCCCAAGTTGCTGATGCTTCCGCCGCTGGTTTAGCCAAGAACTGGGTGCTGGTCTGTGATCCGCCAAAACATCACCAGTCACAACGAGACAGTCGCAACGTCGCGTCAACCCAGGAAACGTTGACCTCTTGGCAACGACGTGTCTAACGGATGAATCATCCCATCGGTGGAAAATGACTCATTTTAAAGGGAACCTTGGAAAACCAGCTACAAATGGAGGATTATCATAGATTATCCATTGATATGTTAGATTAACAGAGTGTAGCATCCAGTGAAAGGCCACATGTCACATGCAAATTGGACAGAGTCTGGTGTATCGCTCGTTCCAGCAGAGCAGACTTTGACCCCATCGGGTTGCCACAATGCAGAAAGTCATACTTCCGCACGCTTCTCGAACCCAAATTAGGTGATGGGAACCGGAGGGTGATGTCAACAGCTCAATAACGCGCCAGGGTGTTCAGCTCCAATTTCTTTGGCACACAACACATCCTCTGACAATTGTATGTACATCAAAGTAGCGTAGCATTTCAGGGGTTAAGTGATGATCAACTTCGACTAACAAAGGTAGCGAATTTCGAGTGACCTCATGCAACCCGTGTTGCTGAGGACGGTTGCATCCGCGAAAACATCACCCAATTATCCCAAATGTTCCAAACCAAAGCTTGCACTGGCCGCAAGAGTCCGCTTTGTTTGAGATAGGGTGTTCATTTCAATTCATGTGGTGGTTTATCAAGTCATCATCCATTTGATCAACCAGTTCTAGTCAAAAACCAACCATTGTAGTTGGTATATCCCCTACTCTTGGCTTATTATCCCCTTGTTAATAGCCACTTTTAACCATTCATAAACCAACCATCACTGTGGGGTCCCCTATGAATTGAGACACCACCATGGACAGCAGGCTGCAGCTGCAAACCATCCATGGCATGCCGACTTTTTGGCACCAGTTGACGCACTGCCCCAAGCCTGTTGATGCTGGCACATAGTGAAGATCGCAGGAATGTTGTTCAGGTTTTCCCTGTTAGACATCTCCCAACTTTTAAACCCACTGCAAAGGCTATGTTCAATACATTTTAGGCTGTTTCATAGATTTTAACCCATGGCACCATAGCAAAGCGGTCGAGTATTCCTTGCGATCCCTTGGCAACCATGGCAGTCTTGCACTCTAGATTTGCCAAGGATCGAAACCAGCAGGGGCGGCCCCTCAGGCGAAAACTTCTCTCCCGTTTGGGAGGTGCTCGGCCAGGTGTAGCAAAGCTACACAGATCGCAAATCTAATCTTTGTACATCCTGGAGCTGCACGAAATTTCCGGAACCTTGGACGATGGATGACGATGGTAAGCCATCTGAGTACTTCCTCAGCAAGTACCAAGGAGTTTACAAGCAACAAGCAACTTTGATTCAACTTGCTACTTGTTCACTAGACTACCTGTTAGTTGATACTTGTCAGTAGGTCACTTGTTAGCTGATACTTGTTAGGCAAGGCACCAAACCAACAAGCATCAACAAGCACCTTTGATACGCCTGCGCTGTTGAGCTTCGAAGAAGGCTTGCCATGTCCCAAGTGCAGCGCTTTGCAGCTCATGAAAACTGCCAATGAAGAATGGTTAACGAGCAGCAACGAGCATTGATCTAATCAGTTAATTAGCAATTCATGGTTGATTAACATGAGTTAACAAGCAACAATGATTAACAATTAAGTAGCAATTAATTGATTTGCAACACGATTTGTTGATTGATGCTAATTGCTAATGTGTGTGATAATTCATGTTCGAAAATGGCAGCAATTGATACTTGATTGATCTGAATTGCTGATATGTGCGGCAAATCCATGCTCGAAGATGGCGAATAAGGGTTAAAATTGTGAATGCTCTCATATAATGAAGAATGGACATTGATAGTATATAATGGTCAATAACGGTTCACGTGATCACGCTTGGATCACCATTGGATCACGAAAAGACACCAAGGCGGCGTTGGAAGGGATCATGGCTCACCAAGGGTCCTGGGGAACAAGTCACCGTGATGGCTCGGTGTGTCACAATGAGAAATCTCAACAACCAACGAGCCATCTCTAGAAATGGGTCGGGCAACTCCAGATCTAACATTCATCCTCCAAGATATGAGAATCATCATTCATTATCAACTGATAGGTCCAGGCATGATGATCTTACCTCCATGATCTAACGTTCATCTATCATTCATCATTGATATGGGTCGCTGTAAGGTGCTGTTTGCCTCCCATATTTGCTTCTTTGCCTCAGCCAGTCCCAGTGATTCTTTGGTGGGGTGCGATTGTCATCTCCGGCAAAGCAGCTACGAATTATGTGTTGGCACTATGGAGCCAAGAACCAAACAGGAGCTGGAGCTGGATATTTGCCTATGTTAAACAATACCTATGTATACAGTAATGAATAATATGTGTCTATATATATATATATACATATATATGTATTTAAATGTTATTTATACACATTACATATGTGTATGTACATATGCAAACCATATACATGTGTTACACATATGTTTGAGACAACTCGGTCTCGACCCAATGACACCTCCCCATGGGGCCATGAATCTGGGAACAAACAACCTGGAAATTAAAAAATCCGACATGTCTCATAGTGTCTCATAGGTCATCTGCAGCGATGGTGGGGATATTCTGCAAGGTTTGTTTGACAAGGAAGGATCCAAATAAGTTGAGTAACTCTCTGAAAGTGTAATTGTGACATGTCCATCAATCAATACTTACAGTAGTTTTACAAGGTTCTCTGTTCTGCGGCTTAGCCACGCTGCTAACTGATGGAAGAAATCCTACACGGAGCACCAAATAGGTATTGCTGGGATTCAAGTCGTAGGTGACCAAGATTCGCCGTGGTCGATGATATTAGTCAAACCTTCACCATCAACCACCACTCACCAACACACAACATTCACTCATCAGTGCGAAACATCACTCATCATCACCATCATGAACCATCATGAAACAGCTGAGAAAAAACCCATCAAAAAACATCCAAACCAATCATTCAAGGCACGGACTCACCCACCTTTCCCGAGGGTCTCCTGTGCCTTCCTGGCAAGCTCCTGGGCACGGTCGTGCCATTTCTCGGATCATCGTTGAATTGAGGCGTTGATTCGAATCAGAGTTACGGGTGGAACTGAATGCCTCATAGCAACCAACCCATGGTTTAACTAGCTGGTTCATGGTTAATACCAGGGGATAACAACCAACTATAATGGGAATATACCAGCTTTTTATGGCTATGAACATACTGCGATGCTTTGATACTCTTATTAGCTCTTATAAGGCCGGTAGGTTGGCAATCATACAAACTTATCATAAGCAATCTTAATGACCATTGTGTCTTCATCGTGTACGAACAGTGTAGCAACCGACTTTACTATGTATACCCTTATGTATTCTGAAATATGTGGATATGTCAAAATATCAATTTGTAAACAATATCTATCTATATTTAAATATATGTGCGTATATATATATATATATATATATCTGTGTGTGTTGTGGTTTTTAGGCCAATTCAAGATAAGTAATTTATTTTGTTGTTTCTCAAGTCATAGGGGTACCCGCAATTCTCATCCCATATTGATCATGGTTTATTCATAAACCAAGCATAACTTGGGCATACCCCTATGGCTTGAGAAACCACCATTGAACAAACACATAGCGAGCATTCACCAACAGGGCTTCACAAACGTGGACAGTACCAGTTCCAGGGTGGCGCTTTGGATCTATGAGTTGGGTATCTTATCGGTGGTGAACCCTGCGCATAGCCAACGGTCGATATGGGTGGTTTCTTAAAATACGGGTACCCCCAAAAGAATCCTTTAATAACCATTCATAGTAATAAACCAACATTTATAGTACTAAACCGGCCACTTTGCGGTTGCCCTATTCTGAGAAACACCCAATGTGAATGTAGTTGGCTCCAGTATAGCCCGTCTCTTCCTCACAATCCTTGTAGCATTTCATTGCCCCCTGGACCAAGCCCTGGCAGTTGTACGCAAGTCGTCTATGTCCAGTAACAAATGGTCTACACATAACAGCAGAACAGTAAAATGGTTCGTTAACAAGCTTATAACAGTGAATTCCTTACAGTAAATTCATTGGATAACCACTTGGCTATGGAGTCTGCTGAAATCCATCTACTGTCTAACTTAGCCAACTGGTCTCTCCAGTAGATTCACCCAGTAAAGAGCCATGATCTGCATCGGTGCTTAGGCTTGGAGCTGCCACCCCAACCACCGCGCTGCGCACGCTGCGCTTGACGCCTCAGGTGAGTGGTTGGCGGTTGCTGGCACGCCGTTGTCATCCACCTTTTTACCTCCGGTGTCGGCTCGGCCAGCGGAACAGCGCGTGTGACCGGCCCTTCTCCTAGCTCTTTTCCGCTGTTGTGTGGAAATGACACGAAGCAAAGTATCGTGAATGCTCATACTGGTTGTCATCACGGTTCATACTGATGTCCTTAGGTTGTGGCATTTGTTCACCAAGAATTCCTATAATGACAAGTATTATAACTTAAAGAATGACTTCCTATCTAATGAATTCCTATAGCTTGAAAAAATCCTTCCTATCAATGCCACAATGCCAAGCATTGACAGATGGGTGACCTTCCCATCCCACCTGGATTGGGAGCTCCGCTTCCGATGACGGTGCCTGCCCGCGGTGACGCCACCCGGGGAGATGGTTAGTGGCTGATGACCAAGCAATAGGAGGAGCTGGGGTAGGTAGTGGTTAGCCGTGGTTGGTAGTGGTTCGTAGTGGTTCGGTGGTTCATAGTGGTTTGTGGTGGTTAGTATGGTTAGTGGCTACTGGTAGTGGTGAGCGGTTGTCAAATCTATGGTTAGTAGATCAACCAAGTTGGCGGCTAAGAGAAGTGGGATACTTGTTGTGATGATGTACTTGTGGCTAATCTATGAATGGTAGCGGCTACTGGTTAGTAGTTAGTAGTGATGAATAGTTCTAGAACATGGTTTGTAGTTCATGACCACTGGCTAGAAGTGGCCTGTAGTAGCTAACAACCAACCTAAAAATCTGGTGGATAATGACAACTAAATATGGTCAGGAATGGTCATTGGCATGGTCAGTATTGGTAGTGGGTGATAATGGTTTCAATGTAACGAACAACTAACAGAAAAGAACTGCTAATGTGTTTGTATGTTTTCAAAGTATATATATATATATATAAATATCAAAATAAACGAATATATAAATGAATAAATATGTATATATATATATAAAAATATATATATATTGTAGGTTGATAACCAACAGCAACCAGCAACAACACTTGAGACACTGATGGTAATTTGCCCCCACTATCATGAACACACCACATTGGCTGCCTCCTGCAACCCACACCCCGCCTTAGTGGAATCTTTGTGCTTGTCCACCCCCAAGCACCCATGGATGATGTAGTTCATTGCTGGTAGATCTTCCTAGTCGTATTTGTTGATTCATAAGCAGCCATTGACAAACAATGAACTGCTATATACACAATACATAGTCAATGGACAATCCATATTTACTTTTGATTGGCAATTCACTATAAACCATTGATAAAAAAATGATCAACCGTTCTCAGCGCGTACCCTCGTTGGCACATAATGTCAATCATCAGTAGCTAGAGTTCATTCATCATCAACAACAGCTATCATCAAGTCATCAAGCATAAGAACCCATCAAAAACACTATCACCAAGCTTACGAATCAACATTAACCATTTGCAACCAGTTGCCACCACTAAGTATTTAACACTACTATGCCACTAATGGTACCATTGACTAATCACTACTAATAGGTGCTATTGCATCCTATTACTGGTCCATTTACCACCACTACCCATTGACCAATCACTATTGATGGTACCCACCTGCCACTACCCATTGGCCCTAGTCGCATTCATGTCGCCTGCAGCAGTCACCACGCGCTCGTTGCCCCCAATCCTTACAGCTGAGCCCATGGCGGGGGCGGCCGGGCCCATGGCGATATGATGCACTGAGAGACTGAAAAAACATTTCGCCATGTTTTCAATGATCAAGTGGATCCTTGAGGCAAAATGGTTGTATATATGGTTATAGTGGTTATATATGGATATGATATAATGGTTGATCATTGATCCAATCTGATGGTGGTGCTCACCATCCCCATGAAAAATATGCGCAAGTCAACCAACCAGTTGTTAATAATCACTAGGGAAAATAAAAAATGTTTGAAACCACCAACTAGGATTTGAAAAAATGATAGAAAAAAACAGATTTCACAAGTTGCACCAGCTGAGAAACAAGATTTCCCAGCAGCTGAGGTGTCGACTCAGTGATGGCCTTTTTGCGCCGATAGAAGATCTGAGTCCAGTCGTATGGCGAAGCCGTGGCGTTGGTGTAAGTTTGGGGTGGGACCGCCAGATTGGGGTATTCCCAGGCGGACTACCCGGCTACCCGTACGTACCCATCATGGACAGCTGCCATCTATCACTTCGCAGTTGCGGAGACACTGTTAAAGTCCCATCTTGACTGCAGCCGTTCTCGTTGATTTGTGTGAAATGTTATAGATGTACAAAACCACCGGGATCCCACAAGAGGTTACACATCAAACAAACCAAGTAACTCCGACCAATCAAACTCGTCATGGAGTTTCTCCGGAAGACACTGCAGTCTGGCGGCTCCCGTTGAGGTCAATTGACATCATGGTTAACATGATATCGATACAAGTAGGGGTAGAATCCATATGAACTGACATCAACGAACCATGAGATTTTGGATTCCGACAGCATGTACAGTGGAAAACCTGAAGTTCCATAGGAACTCCCTTGCTGGTGTAGAACCTGTCACCTGGCCAGGGCCCCGGGCTACCCCTCCCGGGCTACCCCTCCGGGCTACCCCTGGCCATCCAACTGTGCCACGGCCATGCAGCCGAGTAGCGCAAAAGCCGATGCCAAAGCCGAAAACCAGCACGGCAATGGCCACACCAATGATCTGGGCGTTGCGCACTGGGATGGGATGGGAGAATGACCAGAGGCCACCCGGCCATTCCAAGTCCTTTGAGACGTCCCAATACCATCGCTGCATGCCATTTGGTGACTGGTGGTCGAAAAAAATGATTCGAAAAATGTTGGTGTTGAATTGGCTTAATCAGTTTCTACCATTTCGCATCTGCACTGGCTTCAGTCCACTACTTGTTGTGACACAGCAGCCACAGCATCAGTGTATCACCACGTGACAGCTCCGATCCCCTGAGCGCTCTGCCACGCCCGGTGACAGTCCACCTGTTGGAATTCCTGGCGACATCCCGTTGTCGTCACCAGCAGCTGATTACCTCGTACTACCCATCCATTCAGCAATCTGTCTACTTGTCTCTGACTCAATTGTGGTAGATACACTTTTTCAATAGTGGTTGACTGTGGGGGTTATGATTATATAACTTAGGTTGGGTCACTGGGGTAAGTACCAGTTATGGTAGATGTAACCAGCATCAAACGGCTTCTGAACCAACTTATAATGTTTGGGGGGCCCACCTTGTAGGTGTCTATTCGGCTGCGGGTCAAAACCCTGTACCCCTGGTTCCCCATCATTAACCATTGTTTCCCCTATAGTTTTGTTGGTTATCATCCCCCATTAGTTGGTTGGCTACCTGCTTGACCCATAGCAATATACAGCTGGTATATCCCCTATCATTGTTGGTTCTCATCCCTTATTATCAACCATTCACCAGCTAGTTAACCATTGTTGGTTGGTTAATATTGACCCACTGCCATTCAACCACCCATGTATTGGCGCAACAACGCGCGCTTGTTGCGCCTCCAATCGTCAGCAAACCCTCAGTGAGGCACCCAGGCTGCACAGGAACCCGCCGCTTGACATGTTGGAACAGTAGCATGCTCAGCTGCACGGTTGGCATGGGATGGTTGGACGGTTGGATGGATAAGTTCATAGGTTGGATGGTTGGAATGGGATGCTTGGATGGCGGGTTTGCGATCAGTGCTATGAATTGATGCCTTTCGATGCCCTGTCCAAGTATATGCCTTACAGCCCCATTCCGATGCCCATTCCCTTGGAAGATTGTTGGTGAAAATGCATTCGCGAGTGCGACTGCTAGATGCATTAACCGCTACTAACAATAAGCCAAGCACTTTAAATGAACCACTACCAACAATAAACCACTAACAATAAGCCAAAATGTACTACAGTAGTCTTAATCATCATAACATTTGGAGGTGTCTCAAAATAGAGGTGCCCCCAAATCATCCGATGCTAGTCATTTATAATTGGTAATTAACAAGCCATTTCGAGGGGTCCCCTATTTTCAGAAACCACCATATGTGTTTAGTTACTTTGCTGAAGTGAACCACTAAGACCACTCAGTTGCGAATGAGAATTCCACCATTGAGACAGACCATGTTTTGATTCAATCGTTTATCATCACTATTACCACCATTCATAAACTAAACTATTCACCACCATGGACCAACCACGACCACCACCATTGACATCGGCCTCTGAACCAAGCAACGCCTGGTTCCCGGTTCTTGTAGGCCCCCTGGCGAGCACATCGAATGAAGGGCAAGGGAGTTGTGGTTGTGGGATGGCATTTGAAGACTTTGGGGTAAAAATATTTGGTGGGTTCTCAAAATAGGGGACCCAAATATACGGGACCCAAAAATATAGGGGACCCAAAAAT
This sequence comes from Symbiodinium kawagutii, assembly GCA_009767595.1. Lineage (NCBI taxonomy): Eukaryota > Dinophyceae > Suessiales > Symbiodiniaceae > Symbiodinium > Symbiodinium kawagutii. Next base: position 152,568 of record VSDK01005793.1, read on the forward strand.
GGTTGGTTAAATACAAAAATGGTTCATAAACTGGATGATTTGGGGGAACCCTATTCTGAGAAACCACTATATGGGTGGAATGTGAAAGTGTCCAAAAAAAGCACCTTCTGAAGACGGCTTGATTCACAAGAAAAAAGTTCTTCAAGGGTGGAGGCGCTTTTTTGAAAGTGTATTTTATTACAGAAATGGTTGCTACGGTCTCTTGGGGCTCATGAGTGAATTTTTAATGCTTGTTAAGGCTTGTGATAATTGTTGGTGCCAGCAACCAAGTGAGTAAATTCGCACTGGTTGAAAGCTATGTCTGCCTGATTAGGCTCATGACTCCCTGACATTGCCTCTGTTTTGAGATACTGACTTTTGCCTCGAAGCATCTACAACCTATCACCTGTTGACCATTAAGAGAGGGATAGTAGCTTACCTCGTTATAGTAATCGGTGATCATTTGAGATAAGAAAAATGGACTGCTATCTTCTCTGTCATCTAGTTGGTGGGTTCTGGGGTCGGCGTTTTGCTGATAAACCAAGCAACATCAGTCACTTTACAAGTAGGGGTGAAAATAGCTGCTTTGCAGTGTGGCCGCATCACAGCAAGCAGCAGCCATTGTCTGTCACTTTTGTGTTGTCATTCTTATATTCTCCTTCGCCATGGGGCACCTGTCCATCTGAGTGAAAACAACCACACGGTCATTCAGTGGCCATCATCAAACCATCAGAGGTGGGTCATGATATGGATTAATCCATATGAATGGTGGGTTATCATCATGATGATTGATGGATTAACCTATGAATGGTCAATGGGTTATCATCATGATGGTTGATGGACTGACCATATGGTTGTGGATCAAGGGCCCCTTTACCCCAGCCGTGCACATCCCATGAATAAATTCGTCCAACAACGTTGGGATACCTTCACCAAGAGCCATATCCAAATTCTGATGGAGATCCCAACAATTCTTGCTGGAGATAACAATACAATAACAATGGCGACAATATCCACGGCTTCAGCAAATTCATGCGCTTCGAAGCACAACCCAACAATCACTGACCACTTGCGGTGGCGGCACCATTCGCAATCAGCACCAGCAACCAACAGCCACCATGGCGGCACCCATGGCGACTCGCTCGCCTCAAAGGGATCGTTCTGACTGGTGACGAAGTCTTCGGTGTCCGAGTCGCCTAGGGAACGGTCCCCACCGGCCCCACCGCCGCTGGGAGATCACCATCAACCATGGTTGGCACTGGTGAAGCATTGATTCCAGGATGGTGATCAACACAACAAGGAGATCTCAATGAAGAAATCTTTTGGAGATATAAGGAGATAATGTTTTGGAAAGATTCGGTGAACGGAACTGGGAGAACTCACTTGGGCACTGGCTCAACTGAGCTCCGAGTCGAACGTTTCAGGCTGGTTCCATGATCCAAGTTTCACGTCGTGGATCCATCATCTCGAGGTATGCAGGGAACCCCATGAGGGACGGATGGTCAGTTGCAGCCACAGATCTCCGGCCTTTTCGATCCGCTGTACACATGGTCTCGCTGATACCTTTGTCGCATCAGTGGTGACACTGTAACCGTGCGCCCATCGCCTTCCAACAGGCGAGGACCTTTGTTAGCTGAGTCATGGCGTCACTGGCAATCGAACTGCCAAACATCCACAGGAACGCCTTACAATTGCTGGCTAAAACAGGGCTTTCCTATGAGATTTTTTAATGAACCATTTCTGGGAGCAAAACGACTGGTAAAGGACCGCGACTATGACTCATGGCGAACCAGGGCAACGACCACCATTGACCATCATTAACCATCATTAACCATCATTAACCATCAGTAACCATCATTAACCATCATTAACCATATAGATTTCAAATGCAATATCGGTATTCTCACGATGGGCTTAGCATGGCTTACCCGCCATCACCAACCCACCATGGCACGCCTTGCATCGACACCGATCGCAAACCAACAGCTGTCGCTGTAGCACCGTAGGAACTCGCAGCTGGGAAAAACAGTGTCCAAATGACTTGACTTATGGGTATTCATGCAACCGAATACCCAAATACTGGTTGACCGTTTGAACATGTTTTGCAACCAAACACAGGTTGGTGGTTTTTACAACCTCTATGAAAAATATTAGTCAACCAACCAACCATGAGGTAACTCTTGGGAAAATACAAATGTTTAAAACTGCCAACCAGAACAATGAGTCATGTACCACTTGAGCAACCGCCTAAGTGACTGTTCCCTAAAATAAATCACAGATCTATCATCAAACCATCTACCGACAGGAGTTGATGATTGGCATGGCATTTACGTGGGTACATCTCTGGGTTGCACTCACGACTCAGTTGGCTTCGAAATGAAACGGCAACGTGCAGATAGTGAACCTGGTGTCCACTAGGTGGGGTCTTACCCTGATCGCAGGCCTTTTCGGTTGAGTTGTCCGAAACCTGGGGGGTGTTCGCTGCTCAAAATAAACGGAACCGCCTGAGGACGACAAAGCTGTGATTCTTCTGAGTCTACAGCATTTCTTGGAGCTATTTGGAGCCATACCCATGTGTGAGTCTGTGAAAACATGAGCTACAATGGCTGCTAGACATGCGTCCCCTACCTGTTTTACAGGTGGTTGTATCCTCCCAAATGAACCTCGTCAATGTAACTTTCCACTAGGTCAAGAACCATTCATGTTTTCATGATATCTGTTGGGCAGCCAAACTCAAGTGATCCCTGCAAAAAGTGACCTCGTTCCATGATTTTGTGCGCAGTACACAAGTTTGTGATGAAAAACATTCCTGCATACACATTGAAACGCAGAGATAATGAGTATATCCTCCATGCATCATGCAACTGTCTCTCTCTATACAGTACACCATATTAAACATGTGCATTGATAAACATGTCTGCATTCTAATCTTTGCCTCCTGGGTAAGACCAACATTCACGCCTCTTGCGTGCTTTGCTGTTCATGCAATGCCGAGAACTACTGCTCATCTGTGCGGAGCAAAAGCGCTGATGACCTACCAGGACTGCACGGGTGATCAAGCAGTGAACATACAAATCTATGCAAATCATAGAAGCTGACAATGTCTGGTTTGGAGGAACCAAAGGAAACGTAGGAAGAGAACACTTCAGCACTGGTGAAAACCCTGGGCCGAAACTCCTTGTACTTCAGGAATTGGAATAGCAGCAAGATGATATGCAGGTTTCTAGATTCTAGATGATAGGAACAAGACTTCAAGTTTTCGGTTCTCAACCCTCAGACTGCCAGACTCATCTTTCCTCCACCCACAAAAATTATCTCTAACATATCAACCTGGTTGCGTGTAAAACCCACGCCATTTGCAGCTGGCTGACCTACAGAAACTGGTGATGGCTTCAAGTTCGATCAAAACTCCCAAAGCCAGCCCAAAGGTTGTATTCTTCCCGATCTCGACAAGAAGAGAATGGTCTTGAGATCTGTCTTGATTGGAATGTAGCACGAATGAATGTAGCACAAATGTTTACCAACTAGTGTTTGATGAGTTCTCATGCCGACTCACACCTTTGGGTTAAAAAACATCGGCGGCTTTAGCTGCTGTGGCTGTTGCGCCTGGTATATGATTATGTCGGTGGCTTTCTTCATCCCCAGGGCCATGAAACCAGTGTAGTTTCATCCGAATCATCGGTTCGCATAGGTCACCATAGGGTACCGAACCATTGCTGGCTTTTTGTACCAGCCGATTCGCTGGTTGATTATGACTCTTGCTGTGACATCATTCACCATCATCAGTCACTTCTCATTAACCACATGTCATCATAAATTCGCAGATTTGGTCAGAATGAAGCATGGGGCAATCACCACTATTGCTGGACAATGACACCGGAATAGTGATACTCTTACCGATACGTCAACAATGTTGCTGGTTATACTATTGTTGATTTCACCATTGTTGGTCATAGTGGCGATAGAGGTTGGTTCTGGTTGGTAATTACCAGTATTGCCAGTCTATCATTCAAAATTATCACTAGTATTGACCATCATTAAGTATAACCCCTTAATATCAATTACCATCACTAACAATTTTGAGACCCGGCTTCACAAGGCTTCGATTCTCGATTCTTCGATTCGATTCTCGATTCTTCGATTCTTCGATTCTCGATTCTTCGATTCTTCGATTCTCGATTCTTCGCTTCTTCGATTCTTCGATTCTCGACTTTCGATTCTCGACTCTTCGATTCTCGATTCTTCGATTCTTCGATTCTCGATTCTTCGATTCTTCGATTCTCGATTCTCGATTCTTCGATTCTTCCATTCTTCGATTCTTCGATTCTCGATTCTTCGATTCTTCGATTCTTCGATTCTCGACTTTCGATTCTCGATTCTTCGATTCTCAATTCTTCGATTCTTCGATTCTCGATTCTTCGATTCTCAATTCTTCGATTCTTCGATTCTCGAGTCTTCGATTCTCGATTCTTCGATTCCTCGATTCTTCGATTCTCGATTCTGCGATTCTTTGCTTCTCGATTCTTGGATTCTTTGATTCTCGATTCTTTGATTCTCGATTCTTCGATTCTTCGATTCTTCATTCTCGATTCGCGATTCTTGGATTCTCGATGTTCTCGGCGCCTTGATCATCAGCCGGGTTCTAGCTCAACCACGCAACATGCCACGGACATCATATTCAACAACATCAGTCTGAAGGATCCCCGCAAACCTAGGCTTCCAAGTTCACCCTGCTGCCGGCTCTTGCCAGTTGCTGCTTTTTTCCACAACTGGCCATGTGTCACGGGCCCTCTGCCCGCACCAGCTCCAGCGCAGACTTGCACCGCTCCACGTCAAAGTTTGGATTCTCGTCTCGCTTTGCCACGGCTGTTGCGACACCAGGAATGGATGAGCCGCACACTTCTGCAATCAGGTCCAACACTTCAGACACATGCCCTTCAGGCGGCCGCAGACCAGTCCATGTGCCGCCTTGTGGACCCACGGCTCCAAGCCCTGCATCCCGAGTCAGTCGGAAAATCTTTCGGGCCATTTCTTCCAACTTTTCTGCCGACCCATGCTGTTTCAACTTCGTGACGTCCAGAATCACACGAAGGTTCACTCTGGCCGCAGAAGATTTCAGCAAGTACAGAAGAATGCTTTGGGCCAACTTCACCTGTCCAGCAAAATCTGCACGCGACAGAGCGGTTTCACCTCGCAACCTCTTCGCGCCGCGAGCTGGCGCACCATCTTCTTCTTCTGCAGTTTCACCTGCTCCTGCTTGTGTCAACGGCGGCACCACCACTTCCTCGGGCACAGCCTGCGTGGGGACTAGAGGATCTGTCACAAAAATGTCCTCGCACTTCTCAATGTCTGCAGCCTCGCCTTTCAGAAGCCTCTGCACGCAATCCAAAGCCATCTCAACTGCCTGAGCATCCAGTCTCGGCTTCTCGGCTCCTGCACGAGGAATCCACGCGCGGACCACTGTTAGGTCTGCTTCGGAATCCCAATCTGTCAGCCTTGCAGGGCGCGAAAATTTCGCCACGCAATATTGGTATTGTCTTTGCAACATTCAGACAACCTCTTTCAAACAGTCAAGCCACACATGTCTCCCAGATGAAAATTCCAAACAACTGGTCTTTTAATGTCTTTTACATCAAAGGTTTGCTACATCTACCTGACATTCCTGGCCCAGCCTGTTGCAACAATCCAAGAAATCTGCGTCCCCATCTGCGTATGCTGCCAGGCAAAAGCGTCCGCCTGACACGATGACCAGGCCCATCATCGCCAAAATCAGAAGTTCCAGCATTCTGGCTTGCACCTGCGCCACCGTGCGCTCCGCGTTCAGCGCATATGCCCGGAGATTCCATTTCTGGTCAGCGAGGGTCTCCAAGGCTCCAAGCAAACTCCTGCATGCGGCGAGGGCGACACAGCGGCAACAGCACTTCACTTGCCCAAAGACGGTGCGACATGACTTGCCCCTTTGCATAACAAGCCCCTACTTGACTCCAACAACACGGGCTCAGACCACTCTTACATGTTCCATGTTTCAGGGTCTTGATGGCATATTTTTGCATTCTCATCGATTCTTTACACACACATACACACTGCTGTTGCGGGAATGCGACCAAGCGACACATGTGCACGAGTTGCATGCGAGATCAGCACCGCAGCATCGCGCACACAAGGCCGAGGCAAAAGGATCATGTTCTCCCGGTCTGTTCGGAACTTCTGAACCATAGCCGGAGCATGCACGGTGTTGTGGAAGCTCTGATGAAACCACTTGCCCAGCTCCACTGCTGACTCCACAGACTCCTGCACTGCCTCCGGACTAATCTGCGACGGCTTGAATCGCGACACAACGTCTTCAATACTCACCTGGGCCCGCTGATGCCCTGCCACTGACACCCTCAATCATTCGCAGTTCAGCCGTCTATGTTTCTCTAAACCACCATCCCACATGTCTTTAATCAATTGCAACCCCCTCAGGACAAACACCGGATCGGTCTTGACTGGAGCATTCTTTCTCACAGGAAAATGCATGAAAAACGATTGCAGCATCAGGACCTTCTGACGCAATGTAAATTTGTAAACAAAAGTTCACAAATAAGACTGCAAATCACTACCAATCAAACCTTTACAACCTATACATGCACAACATGTTTCTATTGGACTTCCTATATAAAGACTCTGTACACATAAATCAGTATATTTCAAGTTTTACTCAAATAAAAACATGTTTTGTGAAAAAAATATATATATAAATATAAATAAATATGCAAAAAGCAGTATCACTTCTGACCAGCACCATGGTTTTATTATGATCCGTCTTATGGAAACCATGTGCTTGCGGATACTTGCTTATAGCATTTGCGCGCTGTCAAGCCCCCTATGTTTCCGGCGCCGGCAGGCGGAACACTTGGGCGCCGGACACTGGCCAAGGACTGAATGATGTCTTCGCCAGTCATTCTGGACAAGCTTTCCTCTCCCACATCGTGGCCTTGCTTTAGCAACAGGAAGCGGATGGCCTTCTCAAAGCAATCCAAAGGAGCTATGAACTGCAGCGCACGGGTCTTCTCTTTGTTCAGTCGGCTGCTCTGCCCGCCTAAGACTTTCTGGTCCGCACGCACCCTGTCCACATATTCATTGAAAGCACTGACGAAATGCTCCTTCACAGCAGCTACAAACGGCAGGGTGTGCAGGCCACTGACTTTGGAAAAGGTCTTGCACTGAGCTTCATCGTCACGAGCCTCATTGTGAGGAAAAAGGAGTTTGGTGATGCACAGAACATGCGCCATGGAAGCCACCACCTGGTCATACCCAAGCAAGTTGAAGTAGTCCTCCATCTCGCTACGCGCGGCTTCCCCATCTGCAAGAGGACGGATCTTGCAGTGGACAGCAGGGAACTTGCACATCAAGAATCTAGACATGCCGGCAACTGTGTCTGGCTGGGATGCCTGCTGCACAATCTCCTCTAAGTGCAGCATGATGAGGGCTACCAGGTGAGGATTCCTCACGAAGAACTTGCCGCCAGAGTTGGCGGGTGAATTTTTGAACACGTCGTGCTCTGCCACCATGTTGAGCTCCTCAATCCCACCCCCGGGACCTCCATCAAAGGTCTGCTGCAGAAACGTGCGGCCCTCATGCAAGGCCAAAATGGCGCACCCATCTTGCTGGTACATGTGCTGGCCCAGGCCAACCCAAGTCATGCGATTCACAATGCTGTCCTGTAAAGCTGGCTTGCTCGGCTCTTCTAAGGTCGTTGATGGCTCTGCCGACTTGTGCTGATGAAACGCAAGCAGCTCGCTACGATATTGCTTCTGCGCTTTCTGGTCTCCTTGGCCAAACAAGCCAAACCCTGGGTCTTTTTGGCGACTAACCAAAACCCTCCGAAACAAGCATCCGCATTATACAATGTTTCCCAGAGATTTAAATAAGAAGTGGGCTAGGCATTGCATGGGCTATCCCGAAGTCTCCCAGGATCGACCTTCTAGGGAAGGACAACAGCGCATTGTTGCACCGCAGGGAATCTGATAGAATTAGTCGTCTACATGAGATTGGGCACTTGCATGGGTTCAGAAAGAAAGGAAGCCACATATCTGATGTCTCCACCGCCAAGCATACTCCACCGACAGTCGCGGTCGCCGGACCCTAGAGGTCACGACGCCCACTGCCTCTACCGGGGGG
>VSDK01005793.1:169640-215478 GCA_009767595.1 Symbiodinium kawagutii
TCGATTCTTCGATTCTTCGATTCTCGATTCTTCGATTCTTCGATTCTTCGATTCTCGATTCTCGATTCCTTCATCCTGCTTATTCCTTCAGCCATCTTCATCCTGCTTTCATTATAATCAACAACCAGGAATTTCCTCGATTCTCGATTCTCGATCCTGGAATTCGATTCTTCGATTCTGCACAGTTTGCCGCTGGAGGCTTGTCAAGCCAACCCTCACAATTTTCATGGGACCGGGACCGATGATGCCCAAGGTGACCATTAGCAATGCCAATTACTGACAATATACCTTGGGTGTTCAGCCTTATAACCAGTAAAGTTGGCAAAGAACGCCCATGGCTCCTATGGCACTGGTTAGAAGTACCCATTAACAGCCAACATTCGTAATGATTTACAATGGCTGACTAGTTTGAACTCACCTATATTGGCAGCAACCATTGATACCGATACTGATTGCCATTCCTATGCCTACAACATGACAAACAATTAGCTAACGCCTACTGGTTGGTGGTTTCAACCCCTCTGAAAACCATTAGTCAACATACCAACCGTCAAAACATGGGGAAATAAGAGTGCTTAAAACCAACAAAGTGTAGTTGTTCAACCACTATTGTTGCTGACTATCCCCTAGTATAAAACCAATATAGTCCATATAAAACAAATATAATCCCATCTAAAACCTATCAAACCAATATAATCCCACCACAACCATCATTTCTGTCAATCGCCCAAGGTGCTACAACAACCATCGGCTGCTGCTTGTGCTGCAGAAATGCTCCAGTGCTCAGGCCAAAGGGGCACAGTTCCCGCCGCTGCGACAACTGGCCTCACAAACGATGACGACGAGCTTCCTGCCGGGCTCGCAAGCTCGAAATGATCAGTGCAGATGATTGGGAACTTGCGAAGTAATGATGATTGATGATTGATGCTTGATGATTGATAATCAAGCTCATTGCAAAGTAATGATGGTTCATGGTGATCAAAGTACATCGCAAATGATGAATGATGATGGATGATGATAATGTGCAATTCATGATGATCACGGATGGCTGATACTGATTTTTGATGGTTGACCGTATTTCGATGACAGTCAAAAACTCATTTATGATGATTGATGTTGGTTTCAAGCAATGATGAATGGTTGTTGGTGATGGTTCAGCATGATTCATGATGATCAATGGTTTTCAATGACGGCCAATGAGAATGAATGACGGCCAATCATGACTCATGATAACAAATGATGGTCAACAATAGTGATTTATTATTCCCCATGGTTGATGATGATTGATGATACTTTAAATACTGAATGATTATTAATGACGTGATGCTTAATAATAAGTGATCATAATTGATGGCAATTCATGATAACTAATGATGGCTCCTAGTGTTTGTTGTAGTGAATAATAGTAATAATGATAGACAAGTATTGATGGTGGTTGAAAAAAGGATTAACTAATGATAAACAATGATTCATATTGGCTTGAAAATCCTCATGTAGTCAAGGGCTCGTGAAATCAGTGCTTGATTGTGGCTAAAAATCAATAGGGATGGCAACGATAAATGATCAATGCTGATTTAGATTTGTTGGTTGAGTATAGTTGCAACTTACCCAACACCTTGGGACCCCACTTTGTATCATGCTTCCTGGAAAAGCTCTTTTGTTTATAGCGGTATCCGGCAAGTTTCTGCACCGTCACTACCCGAATTTGATTTCTTGCGCTTAACAATCGTCCACTCTTGGCAATTGGCAGCAGTTGCAACTAGTATAATCCATGGTTCATCAATACCATGATTGCTCACGACTAATTATCCATATCAATTTTCCAACTATTCATTCTCAACTATTATAAATCACTACAAATGAACTACATACTCATAGCCACCATCACTTGCAATGACTACTTGTCATCAATACTGACCACTAGTAGTAGCGGACAAGTGATGAATAATAAGATGACTTATTATGAGCACTTGTATAAAATACCAGACCACTCCAAACAGAATGGCCACCTTTGTTGGTCAACTGGAGTCGCCACATCTGCGCCTCAGGGGATGGAGCAGGCTGCGCAAAGACCTCATCACTGTGCACCTGGGGCCATGGCAACGTCCCAGGAGTCGGACATGTCCGGTGAATCGTGGGAGGGTTATGATGGTGATGATGGTAATTGAGTGATGCTTAAGGATGGTTAATGATGGTTGATGATGGTTAATGATGGTTGATGATGGTTATACTGGTTACAATGGTTATAATGGTTAATCATAATGGTTGGTTCATGGTTGGTCTACTAATGGTTAAGTTGTTATGATGGTGATAATGCTGACAATGGCTGGTTCGTGGTTGGTCTACGATTATGGTTATTATGATTATAATGGTTATGGTTATCATGGTTATAACGGTGATTACGGCTATGATGGTTATAATGATTAGAATGGTTAGAATGGTTGTAATGGTGATAATCTGAATCATGGTTATCATTTTGTTAATCTTCAAATCTTGGTGATTATCTTCAAATCATCCCAAAATGTTTGAAATCAAGAGTTGTTTGGTGGTGTTTTGGGAGTTCATTTGAGAAGCTGGTTTTTTTCGTGAGATGTTTGGTGTTGTTTTGGTTTTGGGAAAGTTTTTTTGAGATAGGGAATTATTGAAATCATAGTTTCTCTAATTGCATCAGTTTCTGATATCATTGAAGAGCTATTCACTAATCTTAGAGCAAGCATTTGGCTGCCAATGTAATTATAGTACTGTTCTGGGTAGAAATTCCAAACCACATCGACAAACAAACCCTGGCTGATCAAATCATTTATCGATCAAAATCATCATGTTCCAATCATTCCGTGATTACTGTGCATGCAATGAAGAAAGGGCATGTTATCATTGTATATTCCCAACAGGGTCTTAACCATCTCACTGTTGCTGCAATAACAACTGAACAAGGGTATCATCATGGTTAAACATGGTTTTCAATGTGTAACCATCCTGTGGCGATGACAATCGCTAGCAATCCTTTCAATCCCATGGCAATAATTCATGAAATCAAGAGCCACCATGTTCAAGATAGATTTTGCCATGACTAATAGTGATCAATAATCTCAGCAGTCGTTGTCGGAGATTGTCAACTAACCATCGTTAGCTTATGAAGTATCAATTAATTTGCCATTTACTTGCCATTATATAATCTTCGCGAAACATGAAGTATATACCCATGCCAAGGAGTCTGCAAACTGCTGGCTGAAGAAAGATCATATGGATAAGCTGGCGGAAGATAACAAATCTGCACAACACAAAGCAACTATGCAAAGCATCTACAATTGCTAACGGCTGGTGACCCCAACACCAACACGGGAAAATGGTGGTTTCTTTTTTTAAAAAGTGAACCCAAAAAAATGGCTCTATTCACATTGTACATGGCTGATATTGGATGTGAGGGGTCTCCTAGTTTGAGAAACACCCAAACGTTGACTAACCATCAGCATTTGGAATGGGCTTATCAGTGATGCTTAAGTTCTATCATTGGATTGAGATAACCAGACTAATGATAGGATGTGAATATCAGATATTATATATGATATAGGTAGAATACATCTACATATATACATATATATGATACTGCATATGATATAATAACCATACTAGTACTTATGAATATAAGATATCTATGCTATCAGGTAACCATAGGTAATTATCTGATGTGCATTTTGTGATTACATAGATGCCTACAGATACCATACATCCTCACTTTCGCCCCCTTGGAAGCCCCAGGGTTCATAGTCGTTGAGGTGCTCGCCCGGGGGACGCTTGGTCATGTCGCTCCGCCGCAGTCCATGGGCTTCCACCATGACATCCATTGGTGTGTCACTGGTTTAGGGACAACTCTCCACATGATATGGGTGTTTAAAGGGATTGTATCTTTTATGTTAGTGTGTGAGGGTTGTAACTTTATCTTAACCCCTAGTTTATAGCAGGGTGAACTGGCACCCAGCAAACGTCTTCCATGTGATGACCCAGCCATGGGGATCCTGTGAACAAACACCGAGATGCGTCTGGTAAATACGGTGCACATTTCAGTCTTTGCTGCTTGCCCTAGCAACCATATGATGGATTGTCTTCTGTAAACAGTTGCTAGAAAGAAAGTAACCATCACTTTTGTGTTGGCGTACTATCATCTGCAGATACACCTTGGCTTACATGGTGGTTTCTCACAATAGGGGTACCCCCAAACATCCAGTATTAACCACTTGTAGTACTCAACCAAATTTTTGGGTCCCCAAATTTAAGAAGCACAAATATAATACACGTTTAACCATTATTCATTATTGTTGGTGATGATTCCCTATTATTGACCATTGGTGGTTCCAAGTTACAACCCTGATAAACTTGGGGTTCACATATAGTTACAACCCCTGTCCTTTGTTGTGAACAATACGGATATGGGAACCGTTGGGTCATGACCCACCATCCCAACAATGCTTCGGACCCACAACCATACGGATTCATACGGGGCGGTTCTCAAAATAGGGGTACTCCCAAGTCAGCCACTTAAGTAACTTTTTATAGTAATAAACCAACCATTCTTGTGGGTTCCCTATTTTCAGAAACCACCATATGTGTTGGCTTCTTTGACGAAGTTAACCCCTAAGATCACAGAGTTGCAAATGAGACTTCCACCATTGGGACAAACAATGTTTTGATTCGATCGGTTGAAGACTAACCAATGATTGAGCCGATCTAACCAAAACATGTGAAACATGTTTTGATTAGATCTTAGTAATGATTGAGCCATTATCAAGCCATTACTAAGCCATTTCACAAGCGGTCAACCGCCCACGTCCCAACCTCGGATATCACTTCGGGTGCTGAAACATCCTCAGCAGGGCAGCTGAGAAGCTTGCCCGACAACAGTGCTGGCCACCAGTGGGTAGTGCTCAGCAACCAGAAATATGAGGGAAAAGCAGTGGTTGATGGATATGATGTCAGTATCTGATATGATCAGCATTCAGTATGAAAGATCTCGTTGAGAAGAATCACATCTATGAGTAGTTCTTTTGGATCATCATCCTAGTGATACTCAGTCGCTGGTGATAAACAGTGGCGAACTATTTAACAGGACATAGAATTAAGTGGGTGACAATGATATATCATAATTATACTCAGCACTCAATACTCCATACACATTCAATCTCCTAGAACTAATTACTCAAAATGGCAGTGGGTCAAAACCCTGTACCACTGGTTCCCCACCATTAACCATTGTTTTCCCTTGTTTTGTTGGTGGAAATCCCCCATTAGTTGGTTGATCAATATTGACCCATGGCCATATACACATTCAATCTCATGATACTCAATCATCAGTAACCATAGCTGGTGAGTTCGGCTCCTAGCTCCGTAGCTCCCCCAGTAGGCCTTTGGGATGCCCCATGGCGCGCCTCGCTGTGTTCCAGTCCCATGTAATCCTGTGCGTCCAGCGCATCCTGTGGCGTCAGGTGGTGGGTTCATGACCGTCATTGCTGCAAGATCGGTCAGAAGTCGATGAGGGTAGCATACTATGACCATGATATACGCTTATGATACCATGTAAAGGGACCATGGTTATGGATTGGTATCATAGATCCATAATGATCATACCACAAAGGTATGAATCATATGGTTATGGATGGTATCTCAAAGGTATATGGTATCATAAGGTTATGACCATTAAGCAAAAATTGGTCATATGTCTTTGTAGGTGATTATGGCTGCTTATCATGATTGCATCATAAATCATAAATCTCAGCCAAAATGGCTCTGAATGGTATCATAAATTGACGATAAACAAAGATCATAAGCAAAGATCTCCATTGATGGCATGAACAGGTGAAAACCAGAAAAAGAATAGATGCAAGTGTATCCCAAGCAACAAGAATCTCGCCCGCGGCAACTCAGATGTTGCTTGGGTTTGTTAACGACTCCGATTCCAAAACGTTCCAGAGTCGCCGCATTGGGGTCTGGCAATCTCGGAAAGCCCAGCCAATAATCAGGAAACTGACGGCCTTGAAGCAGCTATCATGAATTTGTATGTATATTCCCATGACAACCAGGTTCAACTACGAGTAGCAATTCAACGGGGTGAACTACCAGTTGTATAGGGTTATAAGGGATCTCTTTGCAAGTAACGTCTAAGTAACGCATTGCATGTAACGTCAATGTTGCCACAATCTCAGTATATGGGTTTGTGCCAAAATAGGTAGCCGAAAACCCACCAAAGCAAATAATCATTTTACCAGGAAGCCATTGGTTGACTGGGGGTGCCATTATAACTTGGCACATACCTGTACTGGTGTTTCTCAAAATAGAGGTATCCCCACATCATATTGATCATTGTGTATTATCAGACCAACCATTCTTGGGGCTCCGTATTAAAGAAATCACCATATGGGTGTTTCTCAAAATAGGGGTACCCCCAAATCATCCTTTATTAAACATTTATAGTAATAAGCCAACCATTTTTTAGGGTTCCCTATTCAAAGAAATCACCATCTAATCACATTCCAATTCTCCGATATTATCGATGCATCTGCAGGGACCCCCTGCGCCATGCCCCTGCGCCATGCCCATTAAGCACTCGTTGGTCGCCTGACCAACCACCGACCCTTTTTAAGGAAAAACACCAACCGCTGTCGATAGATCGGCTCAACCACCGTGATACATTCGTAAGAATTGGAAATGTACTAGCATCATGTTGTAAAATAATGGTGTATACATAATCTGCTTTACAGCTCTGCGAATCCCTTCCACAGTGATCATTGAAAATACCCATTGATCAATGTTTGTAAAAGGTACCAAATGTTAGAATCATTTTACAACTGAACTCCCACCATGGCCACTATGTCAATGATCAATGGCCGGAAATGAACACCACGATCAATCATCAAAACCATTCATCTTTGCCAAAAAGAAGCAGTCTTTGAATATATTTCACCAAAGATGGTGGAATTTTACTGATTTTCACCTTATTTGTATATGGCAAAAACCATTCACCAATACTACGCAGCAATATGCGGCTTGCCTTTCTCCCAATCATGGATCCATGTGCTTGTGGGTCCGAAGCATTTTTGTGATGATTGGTTTTGACCCAGCGGCGGTTCCTATATCCATTCCACCGCGAAACCCCACTGGGATCTCCTGATAGATCTCCTGTTGCCCTCCCCGGGGGGCCTGTATGCATCGGACAAGGTCGCCACCCATGGCCATCGCATCATGGCGAGCACGATGTTCGATGAAGTGACGTACCTCGGCACGAGAAGTGGGTCGTGGATGGCTCCCGGGGCCTAAGGATTGTGACTTTATCGGTTGATGGCTGTGGTTAGGGATGATTTGACTCATGGATGGAGATGGATGGTGATTTTGTTCTGGTTGGTGAACATGTTTCAAGCTCTATGAAAAATATTGGCCAATCAATCATTGTGCTAGTACTGGTGAAAATAAAAATGTGTCAGACTACCAGGCAGTGTTGGTTGATGGCTGTGGTTGGCAATGCTTGATGGCTAACAATGGGTGGTTCATGGTTGATAAATGGCGAATGCTGCGTACTGGTTGATGACGGTTAAAAATGGCTATGGTAGTTCTTATCAACGTGCTTATGAAGGTTGTATGAAAGGCAATGGTTGCTAGTGGTTGATCGTGAATGATATATAGTGGGATGCTGAATGATGATTCATAATGGTGAACTATGGGTGGTGTTGAGCAACGACAGTACCCCATGTGGGTGCATGAACGGTGCCCGAAAAATTGCTGGGGCACTCGGGCACCCAGAATCGAAATCACCGGTTGGGGGAATTTGGGGTGCTAGGCTATTGACGAAGCTAATGATAAAATGATATAGATTGATATAGAGCTTTACCAAGAAGACACATCACTGACGTATAACTGGGGGAGCTTTGCGACTATAGCTGAGCATTATTTCCCATCACCAAAAACAACTCTAGTTTGGCATTGAAATTCATTCCATCCGGTCCCGCTTATATCATACCCCCTTCACCCCCTTGAGCCCCCTGCGACCACCATATCTTTCCTCACTGTATTTTTCCTTGCTACAATCAACATCAATCAGAAGACATTAAATGTGGACTGCAATGCACTGCAAAGTATTGGTGATAGAGATCATGATGATGATAGTATTTATGTACGAACAAAAATCTGCACTATCCTATGCTGCAATACCAATATATTCATAAACCACCAATGTGTTCACAAACGATTGTTCGGTTGCAATGTATTGCTCATGTACAAAACAGTTTACAACTTATAAGATATGACATGATGGCTGCCAAAATAATGATAAAGAATGTATGTGTATATACGTATATATGTATCTTTAAATATATACATAAACATATATAGACATACTCAGACAGTGCTTTGTATATAATTATGTATGAGATCACGCACGATCAACTCATGAACCACTTTATTTTGGGAATGACTGTATAGCATATATCTTATCAAAGATTTTGTGGCTGCAACGCACCAACGTGTCGGTCCAACGCCCTCTACCGCCAAGAATTGCTGCCTAGCTCAGGTCGGCACAACACCATGCGTCCAAGGCAAAGGTTTGTCCTCGGCAGGGGTGCTGTTGATGGTTGTGGCGGCGGTTATGTCGTTGGATCATCAATCATCAATAGGTAGCTAGCTAGTTTATCAACCACGGATATCAACACTCATGTTTATAGGTTTATAACCATTTAGGTTAGTTAGTGGAACCAAGGTGTATGAACCACTGTTATCAACCATGTTGTTCCCCGTCATACAACACCATTGTCATCGATTGTTGTGATGGCTGCGCCACGTGTGAAAAAAAATCATGTGGGTGTTTCTCAAAACGGAGACCCCCAAATGGTTGGTTTATGACTATAAACGATTATTAAACTGGATGATTTGGGGATACCCTGGTACCAAATAAACACAATCGGCTTGGCTCACCACACCAACGACCGTACTCATTTTTTAAGAGCGGCCCAACAGGAATGGACGAATTCGCCATAAAGAAGTGACTGGTTCTTACGATCACCGGGTATAGGGAGACGCAGGTGACGAATCCCCCCGCTACCGCTACGTCTTTTGTACAGCCAGGGGCGGTCTAGTAACCCCTGGATCTACCATTGTTTCTTGTACTGTTCGGTCAAACTCCATATTTTCAATACTCAATGGTCCACAACAAACAATCACTACATCCTGAGTATCAAAAGGTGATTCAATATTGTTCGGTGTTTCTCGCTGTTGCAAGGCCAATCAACCATTGATGACACAGGACAGTCTATCAACTTATCCCCCCAATTATATACTCTCTGTTTCAAATGGGTCGCTGACCAGTGCCATCTCCCTTCGCCAATGCCCAGGATTGATCAACCTTGCTTACCAAACCTGCGGGAGTGACCTGACTGAAAAAAAATACGATGGAAATTCAAGACGCAAATCATCCAACATGATAATCTCAAATAGAAAACCTACAATCTCCCGGATTCAATGAGCCTTTATAACCGTCGCCAGGGTGATTGACACCCCGCAGTAAATCTATAGATTCTCATCAGGTCTTTGAGTTTGCTTGGGAGAGAAGCACCGCAAACAAAAACACACGGTGGATTGTGATTGCTTGAAATCGGTGGCCTGGCAGAATTCAGATTGCCACTCTGTCACAAATAGGGGTTTTATTTGGATTATATGTTTATAATGGTCAAACAAATATTTTTGTATTATTATGTTGTATGTTATTTGGATTATATGTTTATAATTATAATATTGTTGTATGGTTCTATTTATTTTGGAGGTAGCCAACAACAATCATGGTCAGACAACTTCTGTATGGGCGGGTCTCTCAAACCGGAGGACCCCAAGAATAGTTGCTTCTGTATTATTGTAAATGAGCAGTAGAGGGGATGATAACTGGGGTTACGACCCTATTGCGAGAAACCCCCAAATCATCCTGTACGTCAACCATTCACAGCAATAAACCAACCATCTTTGGGGTACCCCAAACTGGCTTGAGCACCATTTGATAGTCTTTAACCATCATGGCTGGTGATTATTACCTATCATTAACCATTATTAGTGGTCATACCCCCTAGAAAAACATCCATTTTGGTCCTATTGCTGCTTATTATCCATGAGTACCCATCATTCATCAACAATGTCCGGTCACACGGGACATCTCTTCACCATGTCAGCATCTTCAACCGGTCGCTGCTGAGGCGTTGGCCCAAACGATGTCGCACCATTGGTCCACCTGCACGGCGTTGGCCTCGGCGTTGGCCTCGTCCATTTGTCGAAATCGCACGGTGCATTGGACCTCTGCGGAGCGCGGAGCTGAGGGTCTGCCATGGTGAGTTCTTGGTGGGTTCATGATGAGTTCATGGTGAATTGATGGTTGATTGATGGTGGGTTGATGGTTGATTTATTCCTTCGAGAAGTGACAGCTGAAGCACTAGGAATAGATGACGTGATGGTGATATCCCGGTCGTGCTGTTGGTGCATGGTTATGCCTAGCATGAGTTGGAACAGAAAAAACTGTTCTCTAGGTGGCTGGTGACCAAGAGATGCACAGCATCGTTGAAATGTTCAGCATCGTCCTTTACTCGCGCACCTGGCGGGACCGTCATTTCTATCAATGCTGATCAATTTTGCTCCTGACATTCATCCACAGTCCTGTTGGTTCTTGCTTCAGTTTCCCCGCATAACGCGGATCTCCGTTGCTGACAATACCATATCCCAGCTCTAAACAAAGTGAGCGTTAGTCAACAGTTGAGTGATCAAATCTGACTAAGTATACTATCTTGAGATCTGTCTATTAGTAGGCTGTCATAGAGAGAGAGGCGGGTTATATCGTCTATATTCTGCTTCTAGACTCAAGTATAGCATATGCAGATATTACACTATGTGCAGCTTGCTAACTGAACAACCGATTTAAACCTACAGTTTTACACAATAATTCACTGAACCCGTGATGGGAATGCCGCCTTAAGATCACCGTTTCTGCTGTACAGATAATAGCCCCGGATCTGTTTTATCATGAATTGAATTATGATGACTATACTAAATGATTCAACTCTAGGCAAAATATCTGCCCTGTATAATGCTACCTAAAATCAATGAGTTTTCTATAGTAATGGATCATGGACATGTTTTTCTACAGTAATTAATCACTATTTCTATGGTGATCATTTGCATTTACTTACTATAGCACTATGGCCATCTCATTTTCTATAGTGTTTTCTATGGTCTTTGGCTGTGTGGCTGTGGGTCAAAAACCCGTACCCTGGTTCCCCTATCATGAACCATTGTTTTCCCTATAGTTGTGTTGGTAAATCCTCCATTGGTTGGTTGGTTAACTGAGTGACCCATAGCCATACATCGCTGGTATATCCCCTATTGTTGTTGCTCAATATCCCTTATTATTAACCATTAACCAGCTAGTTAACCATTGTGGTTGGTTAACTGCTTGACCCATAGCCGTATCATTCCTCACCATTAACCATTAGTTTCCCTATTATTGTTGGTAATTGTTCCCCATTGTTGGTTGATTCATATTGACCCACAGCTATATAGTTGGCATATATCCCCTATAATTCTTGCTTACGATCCCCTATTATTAAGCACTAACTAGCTATATCATTGGTGGGTGAACTGCTTCTTTCCCCATGGGACCGCCGTATCACATCCATCCTCCAACGTGGTAGGATCCACCGCACCTTGAAGCGGTCACCGTAAAGCACGTCAGAGGTATAGCTGTGCTGCACGAAACGCATCTCCTCCGCGGAACCGCTACCCGCGCGGGGAAGTCGTTGTGGGGGTTTGAATGGGGGTACGTAGCGGAAGCGAAAATGGGGAAGTGGTGGTTGTAACCATTAAGTTGAGCAGTTATACCCAGGTATTGTTAAGTAGTTAATCAACCAGGTACTTCTACTATAACCTCGCCTTTTCGCAAGGCAGGGTGCCTACTGATGAAGGAATCCCGGGCCTCTGGAGGGTCATTCGCAGTTTGCTCCCCCGCCAAATGAAGAAGAGGCAGTGCAAGGTGACATGCACCGGTCCACCCACTGATGACCTGGTGCATCATTACTGCACCATTGAAGCCGGTGCGCCAAATGATTATGCTGGGCTACTCTCCGACTGTTTTCGTCGGCAGAAGGAGGCTGTGGCGGAGGCGCCGTTGCAGGCTTCACTCCAGGACATTCCGACCCTTCTGGACTTCGAGGCGGTTGGTCACAAGGCCAAGTCCGGCAAAGCGCCGGACCGCACCAATGTCGATGTCATCAAGCGGCTGCTCCCATGGAATTCTCGCCCACTCTTCTTGCTCATGCTGAAGATTTGATGCACTTCGGCAGAGCCGCTTCAGTTTAAAGGCGGGATCCTCCATTTCATTTCCAAGAAGTTCGGCCCTATGAGCCTCACCAATGTAAGGGGCATCATGCTGCTGGGCAGCTATGGCAAGATGCTGCATGGTCTTGCTCGTCGAGCAGTGATCCCTCACTCTCTCCGACTTCGTCTCCCTGCTCAGTTCGGTGGATTCCCCAAGCAGCAAACCGTCTACGCGACCCTCCTGCTGAGGACCTTCAATCGTGTTGCGTCGGCTCATCGACTCTCCCACTCGGTGCTTTTTCTGGATGTTCGCAACGCATTCCATGCGCTGCTGCGAGGACAAGCCTTTCAGATTGGTGTTTGGCCACCACGACTCTGTGAAGTCCTCACCCAAGAGGGATTTGACCTTTCTGCTCTACAACGTGAAGTGCAGTCACATGGTGCCCTCTTTGCTGACAATGTACCCCCACTGACGGCCCGCCTGATACAAGACGCCCATCAATCAACCTGGTTTACTACCCGTGGTGAGCCGGGAGCCCAGCCACCCTTTTGTGAAACTCACCGTGGTAGTCGACCAGGCAGTCCGTTGGCAGATGCAGCTTGCAACATTCTGATGCACTCTTTGCTGCGCGACCTGGATAAGTTGATCCACGGTGATCCCGCAATGTTGGTTGCCTGTGCGTCTCTCGGCCTTCGTTCCCCTGTCATTGCTTGGGCTGACGATGTAGCCCTGACGCTGCTTACTATTGCGGCCAGCCAGATGCATGGACTTTTACATCGGTTGGTTCCGCAGGTCCAGGATCTCTTTGAGTCCTATGGACTGAAGATTAGTTTTGCCCCGGGCAAGACTGAAGCTGTGGTGACATTGCGTGGACCAGGTGCTCCCGCTGAGGCTCGTTCTTTGCTTTTCGAGGAGTACAACCAGGTGCCTCTCAGCAATGGCGCTGTCCTTCGAGTGGTTGGGAAGTATCAACATCTGGGAACTGCCTTTGCGGCATCGATGTCCATCCAGGCTGAGCTGACATCCCGCATTCAGAAGGCCCAGGGAGCTTTCCGGCAGCTTGCCAAGCCGGTCTTGATGAACAGGCACCTTCCGGTGCGCCCAGCTTCTCGAAGCCTTAGTGGTGCCAGTGCTCCTCTACAACTGTGGTGGATGGCCCCTGCTTTGTGACCGAGCTTACCGTCGTCTGGATTCCACTTTGGTCCGGTGGCAACGACGCATCGCTCGAGAGGGCTTTTGGCGTGAGTCTCGAATGACTGATGAGGCTTTCAGAGCCCGGTTTCTGCTCCCATCCTTATCGGTTCGACTGATGAAGCACCGAATTATGTTGGCTTTTCAGATGAGTCAAAGTGCTCCCCAGACTCTTTTTGAGCTCCTGTCGGCCGATGATGAGTCCAACGCAGAATCCTGGCTTGAGGCATTGCGCCATGGACTTCGGTGGTTCATCTTTGAGAGTGGTGATGAGCATCCACTCCATGGTAAGGAGCTGAGCAGCAGCGCTATTTTTGCTTGGCTTGCCACCACCAGCTGGACCGATGTGCTTCATTTACGACGCCTTATTCGCCGAGTCCTACTGCAAGAGCAGACGATTCACGAGGTTGCGGAGGACCACAAGAAGATCATTGAGCTCTGTGAAGCTGCTGGAGTTCAGCTTAGTGAGGCGGTCGCCTCAAGCACGGTCGAGCCCTCCCAACGCTTCCCGTGTTCCTCTTGCTCCCGCTCCTTTGGCAGCATCCAAGCACTGTCCAGCCATATGTGGAAGGCACATGGACTTCGTAGCAAGGAGCGCCGTTTTATGACGTCGACCACGTGTTTGGCTTGCAACCGTTGTTTTTGGACTTCTGCCCGATTGCAGCAGCATTTGCGCCGCTCTCAGCAATGGCCCAATGGCTGCTTTGCACTTCTCCAAAAGTACATGGACCCGGTTGCGCCTGATACCACATGTGGTTTTTCGGAAATCCCTGACAACCTCCAGGCTGCTGCCTACCTGCCCTCACAGCCTTCTTTTGGCCCCAGTGCTACCTGGACTACTACAACTTGGGCTCGTCGCCGTGAGAGTCGACTTCAACAGCTCAATGTGGACTGGGCTGCCGAGGGTTTTCCTGCCACCCTGCCTGATGCAGTCCGTAGTCGGGTGGCCGCATGTTTGTCCAAGGTCACGCGTGTGTGGCTTCGTGATCAAGGTGGTGTGGAGCCAGATGACTGCTCCTTGGCCTACCTCTGGCTTGAGCCGACGGAGCTGTCAGACGACCCTCAGCACGGTCAGTGGGCCTTTTTGCTTTGGGGTCAGAATACGCTCTATGATGTTCTGGATTCTGTCACGGACGATGTGGACGCTCTGCAATATGTGGAGGACCAGTTCTTGACCACTGCGGCGGACCTCCCTATGTGGCGTTTCATTTGTCTTCGTGACCTTGCGAATTGCCTGCACCTCAACCTGATGGCCGTCTTTCCCGGCTCCGTGAACCCTTTCCAGAATGCTACAACCGCCAGGCTCACTTCTTGACGCCGTTCACTAGCCGCCGTGTGATTGACTTGCCGCCTCAGCCATGTGTCCCGGTTTGGTTCGATGCTGTGGGCGGTAAGCACCTCTTCATTCTTCATGCCTTCTCGGGTCGCCGACGCCCTGGAGATTGCCATGATTGGCTGAAGGAGTTGGCAGCTGAGCTCCTCCCTGATTATGAGGTTCGCTTGATCGCCTTGGACACGGCCATCCATGCGACTCACTGTGATCTTTTTGGAGAGGGCTTTACTCGTGCGCTGCGTCTCAGCAGCCTCTCGCTCTTTGCTGCAATGCTCGCAGGGCCACCATGTGAGACGTGGACAGCGGCCAGGCATCTTGCCTGCGACCGCCCACATCGCGTGAGAGGGCGTGGGGCCTGGCACTGTTGCAGCTTGGGGAACTGCGTCAGCTCCGTGTCGGCTCCCGACTTATGCTGCGTAGCCTCATCTTGGAGACCTGCACTACCCTTGGGGGAGGTGGTTCGCTGATGGAGCATCCAGCGATCCCAGTGCCGGAGTCATATGCTTCGACATGGCGCACCGAGATTCAGCTCAACGTGATGAACCGCCTCTTCGCTGGAAGGATGCTGAACTTCGGCCAGTTCCGGTACGGGGCGTCATCAGTGAAGCCAACAGTTTTTCATGTCCTCGGCATGCCTGCCTTTGCCCGGGTGTTCTATGGCGAAGCAGATCAAGACTGTCCAAGGCCACAGTCGGTTTTGAGTGGATACAACATTTTCACTCGGCAGTTTTTGACGGCCAGCGCCAAGGAATATCCCTCGGCGCTGTGCTGAGCAATGATGCTCAGTGCTTTGACTTCCCTGAGTGCCCGTCTGGCCCGGGAAGGCCATCAAGCTTTTTCGCTGGCTGATCTCAGCGATCCCGATCGCCAGTGGCTTGATGCGGTACAATACGCAGCGGAGACCCACTTTGCTGCCGAATTTAAACCGGACTACCAGCCTGTGTAAAGATCGGCTGCCCGGTTGCATGTACAGGCGCAAGTCGTACTGACTTTTGGCCAGAGAATGGAAAAAAAATTAACCAGGTATCATTAATTAACCAGGGAAGTGGTGGTTGAGTATAGTTATAAGTTAAAACCATTAAGTGATGGTTAATTAACTAGTTAATGGTTCATTCGTGGTTATAACCTGGGTTTTGCTGGTTCAGTAGTGGTTGTAGCCAATGCTTATAACCATTGACTAGTGGTTATAACCCAGTGGTTGCAACCAACGGTGAACTTCAGTAGCAGTTATAACCATTGAGTACCATTAGGTAGTGGTTAATTAAGTAGTTAATAGTTCATTTGTGGTTATAACCTGGGTTTGAATGGTTAAGTGGTGAACAATTCCAACAACAAATCCATATTGGAACGGTGGCTACATTGACGGCTTCCTTCGTAAATAGAGGCATGGTGAAGAAGGTTCGCATGGTGAATACTCATGGTGAATGGGTCATAATAGCTGATAGATAGGCGTTAATAAGCAACATGAATAAACAATACACAGAAACAAGGCAAAAACGTAAGACCAATCTTGGTTCATGAGGGTTCTTGGCCAAAATAGGTTGCTGTAACTATGGTCAATCATACGCTGGCAAGAACCAACCATATCATGCAAAATGCTTGTTATATTGGCTGGCAATGGCTGATAATGTTAAATCACCGGCTAATAACTCGCTAATGAATAGAATTCATAGAGGTTTAACATTTACTAGCATCTAATAAACAACAATTAGGTGGCCAACTATTTTTAGGGCTTATTGCTAAATAACCGCGAATTAGTGGCAAACGATCGGGGTTAACCAACAACCAACGACTGGCAGATCCAGCTCTAACCGCAAAAAAATCACAAGGGTCATTTGAGCGCTCGTTCAGCGGCAGCAAACCATAGATCTTCCCGTACCAAATGTGTAAAACAATAATGAATTATAAATATAGTTATACGATTATGTCTTATAGATATTTGTAGATGTATACACATATGTATGCCAATAGATCAATGTCAATATGTAGATAAAAACTGTATATGTGCATAGGCAGTACCTACACATATGTACGTGCATATGTGGATATATAGTTATATAGATATAGGTAAATATATATATATACACCTATTATTATTTCTTTACAAAAGTAGAGATATGCGGTGGTTTCTGAAACCAGGGAACCAGGGGACCCCCAAACATCGTTTACATTAATCACTTATAGTAATAGACCAACCATTTTGGGGGTCCCCTGTTTCGAGAAACACCCATATATGCACGTGCATAATTGGAGCTGTCGATTCTGTTGGCGAAGGGCACGATCCAAGTTTGGTGCAAAATTTTGCGAGCTAACCATGGCCCAGTGGGGCTTTGACCGAACACTACCATGGCATGCCATGGCTCACGAGCGTTGATCGTGATCGAAGAGATTTTCATGGCTGCCTACCACGGTGACTACTGGTTGGTCATGGTCAACGGGTAAGAACAATGACAAACTGATGGTGATTGTTCATAATGATTTGTAGTGGTGATTTCAACCTTGATAATGATGCCGATGGGCATGATCCATGTTGTACATGTTGGTTGATTGTGATGGTGCCACAGCCATGCTCGAGCGGAGGGATGCGAAGGAATGACGCCCTAAGAGTGTTGTGCATGAAAGTACCTCATATGTACGTACAGTACAAAAAGATGCATCTCTGTAAATAGTCATCTTCGTTATGAGGAGCCGGTTTGTGATAGAGCGTGTGCATCCAGTGGACGACTGTGATCAACAAAATCCAACTCTCCAACTAGTCGGACAAGAAAATTCATCAAAATTCCACATCAATCAAGAAAATGCATCATCTTGGATGAATCAATCAATCAAGATTCCACATCAAATCAATCAACCCCTCATCTTTGGATTCTTTGTGCATCGAAGGGTCCTTGGAGTCCTGGGGCACCCGTTTCCGGCTCCCGCAGCGTCGGCAAACCCGCAGCTCCTCTGGTTCCTGGACCAAGCGCCACACCGAAGTTGAACCTGGGCACAGCGAAGCTGTTTCGTGGTGGTTCAGAGGGGTGGTTGATAGTGGCTGATTAGATTGATTCATGGTGGTTAACATTGATTAAGTAACAATGCTCAACAATGGTTGATAATGATATCAAGATCATTAAACTCATGGGTGATAGGTTCACAATCATCAGAAGTACAAGCAAATAATCTCTGTGCTGTTATGAATCAAAACTCAAAATCACGCGGTGATCACAGCAATTGCAATCATCATCGACCATCACAGAAAGCAATAAAAACAACAAATTTTCACAGGAAACAGAAACACCATGACAATCATCATCCGATGACACGGCGCAATGCTTCCGCAAGTGGATTCCCCAAAAATTCAGCTCCAGCTTGAACCAATGGCCACCCGTTCTTCGGCCCAGTTCACTCAGTTGGTCCGGGACGTTCAGCAGTCGCCTGCACAACGTCGCACAGGTGGAGTAGAAAACATAGAGTGACGACAGCAATGACAAGGACGGAAGAAACCACAATGGACCACAACGACAACCACAACAGCAGCAGCAGCAGCAACAACAACAACAACAACAACGACAACCACGACAATAGCAACAACAACAACAACAACAACAACAACAACAACCACAACCACAACCACAACCACAACCACAACCACAACCACAACCACAACCACGACAACAGCAGCAGCAACAACAACAACAACAACCATGACAACAGCAACAACAACAACAACAACAAAAACAACAACAACCGCAACCACAACCACAACAACAACAACCACGACAACAGCAACAACAACAACAACAACAACAACAACCAAGACCAAGTGGTGGTTAATGGTCCGAATGGAACAAAAATAGTTGATAATGATTAATAATATTCGATGTTTGTACAATAAGAGTACACTACTTAAAACTGTTTCATGTCTAGATTCCCACGCTTTGCCCTTGGAACCGACTTGTAAGACTAACATGTTCGAAGGTAATTCAACTATCTCTGGTAGAACTGGTGGTGAATCATAAGTACGGATCTCCCATGAATCAAACACCTACAGCATATCACCACCTATACGACTACTTCGGCAATCTTCAGCCATGTGGATATGTCATCAGCCATCCTGGATGTAACAAACATTAATACACCACAATAATGGAAATGTCCAGACATTTCCTGTGTCAACTAATCAACGATCACATAGTTGAACAACTGGGATGACCATTGGTGGAAAAACCTTCGTGGTTGATCAACAACAAAAATCGGCCTGACTGGTGCCCCATCCCGAAGAATATGCGCAAGTCACTTTTAGAAGTAGCCCGCTCATATAGTTGAAAACAAATGCTCAACAGAAGCCACCAACCAATCAACATCAATCAGCCAATCAACATCAATCAACAGAATGCTCATGAATTCCCCCTATGACTAATCAACAGAAAACAGAATTAACCCTATTGATCATATGAATCAACATCAGTCAACAATATCATCCTCATGACTAATCAACAAAATCATCCCCATGACTAATCAACAGAATTAACCCTATTGACCATATGAATCGACATCAGTCAACAATATCATATTAACCCATATTAATCGTGATTCCCCCTTAGGGTTCCTTATGATTGCCCATGGGTTACCGGTTACAGGTTGCAACATCAGCCCTTGGGTCGGTCCACGTGACCAACGCCTCGCGAAGCCGGGAACGTCTTCGGGCACCGGAGCCATGTAGCAACACTTCCGCACCTCACACGACCCGGCGGTTGAGGAGCCAGGGGTGGACCTGGTTGATTTAAGTATGGTTGAGACATGGTTTATACATGGTTTATACATGGTTTATACATGGTCTAGACATGATTACTAGGTTCTATTGTGGTTTAGACATGGAGTTTAAATCCATTTAGATTCTGTTTTGGTTGATTACTAGCTTGGGATGATTAGTCTGGTTGGTGGTTGAACCACCCCGTCATGAGAAATATGCGCAAGTCAACCAACCAATTGTTAAGAACTACTAGGGATTAAAAGAAAATGTCAATTAAACCACCAGCCAGTTTAAATATGGTTGATTACTAGGAACCAGGTTGAGAACTGGCGGATGCTTGAGACATGGTTTAATCCTCCAAATGGCGGCCTGATTCCTAGGTTCTATTTTGGTGGACCTGATTCATTTTTGAACCGCGGCTTCTCAAAATTGGTTAAATACTCAAAAATGAAGTGGATGATGTAGAGATGGTTTAATCCTCAAAATTGATTGATTACTCCAAAATGATTTATAAACTGGATGATTTGGGGGTACCCCCATTCTTAGAAACCACCATGTGTCCAATGGTGTTGAGTATATAACAAATAACTAGGTTTATAACTAAGTGATTGACCGTCACCACCTAAAAACCATGCGAACTCATTGCTCCATACATGGTGGTTTCTCAAAATAGGGGTACCCCTTAGTCATCCATTCTTAATCATTTTCAGTAGTAAAAGCGTTTTTGGGGCTCCCTATTTTGAGAAGCACTCATATTAGTTCTGTCATTTCGTCGCGCAGGTCCCAAAAAACACTCCAATTGAGAAGCCACCGGCGACGGCATGTTGAGCGACTATGATCAACCCCTGAGCTTAGTGTAGGGATGGCTGGCGATATACCATTGCTGATATAATAACAATGACTCTATGCTCCTGTATTGTTGGTTGAAATGATTGATAACTATTGCTCATAAATCGGATTGTTACCATCATTTGTGTCAACATCATTGGACCTAGTCTCAGCCATGTATGATCCACAGGCGGGGTCAGCAACTTGAGTCTCGTGGGTGACTATGTCCCTATGGGACATCTCTGTCTCTGAGGCATCCATGTTTCAGCAAATATCCTCAAATATCTATATCACATCTGCCATATCATCAGAAAGTTGGCGTATTATTGCTAAAAAGGAATCATCATTTACCACCAAGATTCACAAAACATCATGAACCATTCCTGCCCGTCTTGAACGATCGTTAGCAATAATTCTGAACTAACTTAGGCGTGCATCCCCACCTAATATTTTGAATTAGTAGTTTCAAGGCCAAATGCAAACATGTCTTCAATATAAAATGGCTCATTACATTCACCGCAAGTATGTCAACTTTGATATCCCCACCTAATAATCCCTTCCTACTATTACTACACCCCCCTAATACAAAAAACCACCTTGGGGGTGCACTTCTGGTTTTTTTTGGTTCTGGCCAATTGTATTTTTAATTGTAGCAATTGAAAAGTAAAAGGAAGACAACATTCCCCAAGCAACGGTTTTCCCCCCTATTATCAAAAACCTCTGGCTTAGGGGATGTTTAATATTGGGGTCCTAAACACCCAAGTGGTTTTTATCATTAGGGTCCCATATTTCATATCAGGGTCCCCTTCGTGCAGTTGGTTTTTGCAATTTTTTGAATAGGTGTTAAAAAAGAATTTAATAAGGCAAACATTAAACGCCAAAATGGTTTTTATCATTAGGGTCCTAAATTTGATATTAGGGTCCCCTTCGTGCAGTTGGTTTTTGCAATTTTTTGAATAGGTGTTAAAAAAGAATTTAATAAGGCAAACATTAAACGCCAAAATGGTTTTTATCATTAGGGTCCTAAATTTAATATTAGGGTCCCCTAATATCAAATCCCCCCTAATATAAAAAATTCTGGGGGCGCTTAGTATTTGGGGGGGGGAGGGTTTAGTAATAGGGGGAAGGGATTATCTCTTTACTGTACATTCAGGCATTATATAATTGTAAATGACTTCTATTAACAAACAAATCCTCCACCACTCACCAACCACTTCACCATCGCATCTGCGTCACCTTTAGGTCTACCTGGTCCTTGAGCTCCCCACCTGCGCTCCAGGAATCACGTTGCATTCCACCCAGGGCGTGGTGTGAAAGTCGTAGCAGTTGCCCGCCTCACCAGGGGCCCCCCCCGGGGTCCAACCCGAGGGAGCTCGTAGAAGTGCCACCAGCCACGGACGAAGCAGTGACCAATCCATGCGATTCGTTGATTTGTGATGTTATTTCATGCCATTTCTGGGATTCATTTCTTGTACTTGTGATTATTTCATACCATTTCTATTAGACATTCAACGAATCATAGATGAGCCATTTCACTTTGTTGAGCTAGTTCTGTGAATCCAATCTCTTTGCAATCTGATTTGCTCTGGTGAACCTGTGCGAGCGAACTATGATACATTCCTTTTGTCTTAGAAGATCAACCGAATTTGCACAAGATTGATGCAGCGACGACGCTCAAACAGGGACCAATATACAGCATCAGCATACACAGTGGCGCCCCCCAACCATCCCACAAACGGGTATTCCAATGGGGAACACATTTAGGGGGGACTATTTTTTTTGAGAACTGTTCGCCAGCAACAGCTGCTATGATGCCAGTTGATGACCCCCCTCAACGAGGGTCATTAGCACATACCCTCTGTTAAAGTAACGTGGCAATGGAAATCCACCAACTATCAATGGTTTCCCAGGGTTTCTCTACAAAACATGGTGATTTTCCATTGCTATGTTAGTTTACCAGAGTGTAATCCAGTTGGTATATCCCCAAAATTCCCTATCCCGAGGTGCTGGCTCCGGGCATCCGGTCCTGGCTGAGAAACTGAATCAGCGGGCATGCCGCATCCGGCCTCCACTGGCGTTGATGCTCAGGCAGTTGGAAACCATAAGCACTAATACATTGACAGGCCCCCCCTCATTCTCCACCATCCCAGAAACTTGATGGGATAATTGACCATAACCACTTGTGGAGGTCTATCGTGAATGGTTGATGGTTGTTGAAGAATGGATGGACACATCCATTGTTGATGATGAATTGTGGGTTTACCATCATTGGATGTTGACCCAAAACCTGGTGCCCCTGATGAACATGCCAAAAATAACAGAACTAATCGAGATGTTCACCCACCCATTGTTGGTCACATTGGCCGGCAACCAATCCTGACAGCATCCAACGAAGAAATGGATTTCAAGATTCTTACTAAGTGAGCCAGTCAGGTGTTGTATTCCCATGGTGCTGGCAATCCCGTTGAGTAGCCAATAACGTGGACGAACTGCTTGTCGGTCAGCCAGCTTTTTGTTGATACATGACAGGTAATATCAATCATGGTGAATGTTGGCTCATGATGGTGACGATTCGCTAATCATGGTGAATGTTGGCTGATCGTGCTGTACACGAATTGGTTCTGCTTCACGGATCTGGTTTCTAAGCTCTGTTCGCGTTCGGATCAACCCCTGGGATGCCCGGATGCCTTAGGCTGGAGCCCTAGCCTACGACAGCTGCTGCTATTGCTGCTTTTGATTGTCCTGGTTGAACCTTCAATGATTGCCTTGATCGTCCTATACTACAGCTAACTGCTGGTTTAACCTTCAATGACTGATTATAGACAGCTATCTCTAGAATGACTGTGATTGTCCGCTATAACAATTACTGACAACATCTGACAATACTTACCAGCCATACTTCCTTAGGAATTTCCCCATGTTCCTTTGCTTTGTGGAACTCAGGGTTCCAAACCTTCGTTGCAAAGCCAAGCGTGAAGGAGACGATAAAGAGACGAACAATCATTGGCGAAAGGACCATCGGTCCCTACTGGTTGGTCAGGATATCCCATGCTCATAAGATGAGCTTCAACCACCCCCTAGAAACAAAGAGGTATTCGTTCCTTAAGCCCACATCAATCGAGCCACAACAAACAATGGCACCAAACCAACCCTGAGAATCACCAATCAATCGACAGGACAAGCGAACATCGTGGCTGGTGGAGATGGTAGAAAGGCCTGCACTTGGGGAACCACCTTGGAGGACAGGCTGATGTTTCAGCTTCACCAACGATCCATTGCTGTGCTCAAAGCGTGGGCAGTTGTGTCCTCCACAGCTGTGTCCTCCACAGCTGTGTCCTCCACAGCTGCCACACCATGTGCCAGCAACAAAAACTACAAGGTGAGCCCCCCTGGTTATAAGTTGGTTTATAAGGCCATTTAATCATACTTAACCTTGGCAACTAGTTGTATCAGGCCTGGTAAGTACTACTTCGTTTGTAAGGCCATTTAATCATTGTTGTATCTACCATTTCCCTCTTAGTTACCCTAGTTCTAGCCCAACTTATCATCAATATTCACCATCATTAATGTTGGTTGCTGATTAGTGTAACCCCCCGTAAAGTAATGAAAATAGATGAAACCAACAGGTAGATACTAATCAGAAACCATCATCAACCACTATTTAAGCCTATTTAACCACTATCAACCGCTGGTGAACGGGGCCGCTGCATCGCAGCTCACCAGCACCGGCGTCGCAACGTGCCTCTTTATGGCCGACCAGATCTTGCCCACGGACGCCTCGAGCATGGCATGATCAGCTGGAAATCCACGGCGAAAAATGCCCATCAAAACTTTAGAATATCGTGAACAGTTGATGCAATTGATCGGATTTGCTAAGCTTAATCAATGACTAGTCAACCAATAGTGAAGCGATTGATGAGTTCTTCATTGCCACAGGCGCATCACCGCCTGCTGAATCGTGTGGCTGGTCAGAGGTGGCTTCGGGGGGACCTCCACATCTGGAAGGTTCCTGGAGACGTGGAGAACGCGCAGCAGCGGGGTGAGTAGTGGAGAGTGGCTGATAAGAATAGTGGTAGAATACTTCTGTAATACTATGGTGGTTGATAATAGTCAAGTTAGAATAATGGTTGATTAAGAGTTTGAATAGTCGTATGATATTGGGCATTTCAAAGTTAATTACTATTGCAACACTTCGGGGTTATACATGCAACCTTGCTTCTTTTCCGTTGGAAAACGCAAGCATATAAATGACTATATAAATAACTATATGAAGTTGGAGTGCTGCAGTCCTATAAAAATACGTAATCAACTCAAACATAAGACTCAAACACTCTCAATTCTAAGCACATCCAGCTTGGTATAAAAGGGGCTAAGGTACCAACAAAACGCAGTGTCATTACCCAGGCATCTCAGTGGCAGTGCCCATGGCCCCCACTTTCCAAACGGCCTGCGACAAAGCTCGGACCGATAGGCGGTGATCGCTCATGGTTGATAATATAATGGTGTTAATAATGGTTGGTATTAGTAATGGTTGATACTGGTATTAATAATGGTATTAATAATGATATATTGATAATACAATGGTTTTTGGTTCATGGTTGATAATATATAATAGCCAGTACTATTTGATGGTATTAATAATGGTTGGTGGATCAGGTTGGTACAATACTAGCTAAGGCTTGAGAATGATTATTGCTGGTTCATGGTTGATAATATATAAGAGCCAGTATTATTTGATGGTATTAATAATGGTTGGTGGATCAGGTTGGTACAATACTAGCTAAGGCTTGAGAATGATTATTGCTGGTTCATGGTTGATAATATATAAGAGCCAGTATTATTTGATGGTATTAATAATGGTTGGTGGATCAGGTTGGTACAATACTAGCTAAGGCTTGAGAATGATTATTGCTGGTTCATGGTTGATAATATATAAGAGCCAGTGTTATTTGATGGTATTAATAATGGTTGGTGGATCAGGTTGGTACAATCCTAGCTAAGGCTTGATGATGATTATTGCTGGTTCATGGTTGATAATAGATATTGATTGATGGTATTAAGCAAGGACAAATCGTGAATGGTTAGAATTATGATTAACAATTACCAAAATGAGTTGACAACAGCCCATGATCACATTTAACCAATGCCAATCAATAATCAATCATCAACTCATATCAACCATTGCCACCATTACCCTTGATAATTGATGGCTCTAGCGACTCAAACCGGTCGCCGCTGTAACCACCTCACAACGGGGTCACAGCGAACGCCGGGCCCCTGCCCGAGCAGGCGGCGGTCCCGGCGGCCGATCTCACCGTGGATTGTTTTCGGAGCAGCTTCTTGAACCTGGTGGAGCTGTGCTTAAGAATGAAGAACCAAAGTGGGGCCTAGTGGAGAAGTGGATAGTGGTTCTGATAGTGGCTATGGTTATCTATGGTTAGTTTATTACCATAATGATAATGGTTTGTAATGATGATGGTGCCGCGGGGTTGCGTGGGGAGGTGAAGAGTGGTTCTGATAGTGGTGATGGTTTGTTTATGACGCACCACTGGGCCATGAAGCAATATGATAGTTTGTTTATGGTTCTGATAGTGGATGACAATGAATGATCAATGTAGAGGTGCCAAAAAATGGTCGGTTTATGACTATAAATGATCAAAATTGGATGATTTGGGGGGGTCCCCTGTTTTCGGAAACACCCACAGGTATAGTGGTTCTGAGAGTGGTAACAACAAAGGGTCAATAGCACTGTTAATGCTGCGGTCAATCGTGGGTTTGAAATGTGGCTAAGAATATGCTCAATAGTGGTTGGTAGATGGTTAATAGTGGTTCATGATGAATCATGGCTAATAGTGGATGACAATAAAGACCATGGTTCATAATGGTAGTCCTGGTGTATCATGGTACTTGGTAGTGGTTGAACTGGTGGTCAATGGTTGAAACGATGCTTTCCGATAGTTGGTTGAATCTTGCATCAGGGTGGTGGATGTGGCTAAACTGCTGGCTTATTCGTTTTTGACAATAGTCTTTTAGTTGGCTAGTGGGCAAGGATGGATGGTAATGGTTTTTGCTCCACAATCGTGAACGTTTCTTAACAGCTATTACTGGTTGGTGGTTTCAATCTCTCTGAAACACAATACTCAGTCAGCCACTTACTAGTGAAACCACCAACTAGATTAGTAGGGGATGATCGAATCATTTTTGGGTATCAAGTGCGGAAGCACTATTTTGGGATCGCCATTTGTTGCAGACCAGCTGAGGTTACAGGTGACTTCTCCATGCAGTAGTGTCATCACCAAGGGTTCGAGTAGATAAACTATCAATATCCAATCCCATCGACTGACGATTTGTCAGCCCTTCCTGGATGTCGATTAAAAAGCTAGCGATATCCATTGGATATGCGGTTCTTCAATAAATGTGGTAGCCCTACACCACCTCGTCAGAATGTTTTTCAGTGTCGAAACCATCAAATTCGAGGTATGTATACACCTTCCATAGCCTCTACATTTGAGGTACACACCTACCGACCATGAAACCCAAATCATCCAACATTTCAAAATTCCAAACAACCATCCGATCTGCCTCCAAATCTGAATGCCCCACTCAACACAGACAAATGTTCGACTTATGCAACAAACAACCATGCAATTCCTAGACTTTTTGTGGCTAGTCATCAAACAAAACTTGCCATAGACACTCATGAAGCTTGGTATGGTGGCTACGGGTGCGGCATCAAAGTCATAGTAGCAACACGCGTTTCCAGCCCCAGTGTACTGGGCTACCCCACTTCACTGTGAGACGGGCTGTGACACGCTTGCCCATCTGTTTGAAGGCATCCCCTGATGGTGCTGGTTGCTGTGGCCATGGGTAATGACAATTCTTGATTATCAAAAGGATTGTGGGGAAGAACTTGGATCATAACCATAGAAATTGTCTCCCCATCTTTCTATCTATTTATCTATCGATTTATCTTGATCAATTACTGTAGTTGATAAATATCTATATGATATAATTATTGTCAATAACTTGTGCTGGAAGCTCGGGAAATGACTATGGCAAGGCATCGTTGCAGCTGGCTAGACATGGCTAGACCCTTGGTCACGAACTGCCTGCTACGATGACTCGTCCCGTCAACCCCCACTGCCATCATCGTGCTGTTGACTACCCGAACTTACGAATAGACCGAAGAATAGGCATGTTTATCCAATAAGGATGTTTGTAAGTTTGGGTAGTTTACTTACAGAATACAGTTGCATGAAGGATGAGCATGTTGTACCCAACAATGCTTGGGGTGGCATGGGTCGCTTATCAAGATTGCTGATCTAGCGTCGGTGCTGGCATCTGGCATCTCCATCAATGGAAAACCATCCTCTCTCCAAGCTGATTTACGTGTGACCTCTATGTACGACTCTGACAGAAGATTGTCATATCCTTGTCAGATTGCCGCAACCTGATCCCAACACGTTCGAGCAATACTTGAGACGTGAAGATTTCAGAGTCCACGGAATTGACTTCCCACGAAAATCATTGCATTTCCGATTGAAAACTCTCAACGTGCTCCAACAATAACCCACGATGCTCGCCATTCATGTGACGCACCCTGATGGAAGTCTGATCTGAGATTCTTGCGTCTCCGGCAAGGACTGGGCCCCTT
Source organism: Symbiodinium kawagutii (assembly GCA_009767595.1). Lineage (NCBI taxonomy): Eukaryota > Dinophyceae > Suessiales > Symbiodiniaceae > Symbiodinium > Symbiodinium kawagutii. Next base: position 197,710 of record VSDK01005793.1, read on the forward strand.
GCAAGGATTGTGACTGGAGGCACATCACTATGAATCTGCCATAGCTAGCAGCTAGCGGCTCGGGCATTCACAACAGGCAATGATGCGAAATTGCATCGATTTGAGTGCCTGAGTTCCAACCAATCCGATCAAACATGGCAGATTTCGCCACAGGAAGCTCTGACTCAGGGGGCCAGTAGGGCACCAGCTACGTCCAGCTACCTGGCCTGCGAGTGCGCATTGGCCGGACTGTCAGCTGCACATCCTTAGTGGGGCACCATGGTGACACCGGCGCCTTGAAGCCATGGATGATAGATGGCACCGGCGAACTGTGACAAGGCCACTGGTTGGTAGCCCCAAAAATTGGTCAGAGAATCAGATCCAGTCCTAGCCATCTGTTGTATGCCAAGCTTGCAATCATAGCCATCTGTTTCTACAATTCTTGGCTCAAATCACTGAGCAACAAAGCGACTTGTTGCTGGGTCTAGCAATGGGGCACTTTCAAGAGCGATTCTCAATTCCGTTGAGGAGTAGCAGTGTCCCTACCAGCAGCCGCTGTGGTTCAGAACAAATTTGGGGAGTGGACAGCGCGCATCAACAACTGCATTGCCATTTCGCATGCCATTGCCCGCAACCAGCTGGTTGATTCCTGTAGATTGGTTGAAAATCACAACCGCCAAAACTTTTTGAGACCTAAAACGCACAGCTTCACCACAAAGTGACACCATCATGAAGAGTTTGAAATGCCAGCTTTTGAACCACTGATGTATATTGTTGAATGCCCTGTGAATGATGGTTTTGGTCAATGGTTCGATTTTGGTACTCCGAATGGCTTAATCATGATTAATCATTGTAAATACCATATTCTCGATGGTCAACATCAACCATGATTGGCCATATTCACCCCTACCACAATGATCCAACTGGCTTAATACCATACCAACATATACCAACCCTTATTACTGCCCTTACTAGTACCATATTCACCCTTGTTAGCAACGCTTGAAGCCATCCTTTCTCCATTTCGTTCCCCCTATCGATCTGCCGACAATCGATCTGCCGTCCGAGCATCGACTAGGCAGGGTCCCCATGGGTGGCTTCTCATCGCTAGACCTCGGAGACGCGATGTCCAGAGCCCAACCACAAGGCCAGACTGGTGACGACGGTGACGACGTGGTTGTGATAGTGACAGTGAGGTTCTTGGGATGTAGATACTATCATCAAATATGAGACTGTACTACAGAGGTAAATCCAAATTAAAGACCCAGCGAATACTCAAACCAAAACCGATGAAGTTTTAGCAGAAGCCATTGAGTGACGAGGCAACCTGCATTGTGCATTGCCATGAAACACCCAGGAGGGGTCGAAAGCTCTTGGTCCGGAGTCCACACAGCACATACTACCTTCGACCTTCGGTCATTTGTATTGTTCCATAAGATTCAGGTGTGTATTGACGCGCTGGTATCTAATTGCAGTATCCAAATGCACATTGCTGCAAAACCTGTCCGCGGACAGCTTGTCCATAGATTCCATCGATGGCAACTCCATGTCCCTCCCAAGTCTTTGATGACCACGCCACCCCAAATGCCCCCCAGCATCGTGAATCAATTGCAGTTGTAACCCCGCTATAGCGCTTCAGCAGCAACCGAGTGACCAACAACATCGTAACCATTAGTGATCACTATCATGTCATGACCGCAGTTTTTGCCCATTGGTTCAGTGATGAACTGATGAGCTGATTAGAGTTGGTCCACTACGGTGAGTCCAATCATTGCGCACGAGTACATCAGTATCAGTGATGAATCAGTGGCACCATGATCAAAACAGGCTTGGTACACCTTATATCACAAGCATGCTTACTCTTGGTGTTCACGAACCTCCAGCAATGGAGTATCCACCATTTATATCTGATTTTCGCAGATTTTCCTTCAAAAAATATGCTTTTCCAGGGTGCATCCACTGAAGTTATCCCACTGAGCTGCTGGTCGCCAAGCCACTCACGGTCCAGCGGAATGTCAAGGGACCTTGACGGCGTTTTGGGGCCTAGCAATGTTGCAAGAGCGGCCGGCAGCGCCGAGTGAAAATCAAATCTCAGCACTTATGATCATGGTCACTAATGGTTGGTAGTACTTACTAGTGATGATCAATATAGTAATGACCCTCAATATTGTTCATATACTAATGGTTAATATGCTAGTGGTTGTTAGTAATGGTTATCAATCAATTATCAGTAACCACCTGGATGAGTCTCATAGCTTACATCCCGACAGCCAGACTAGCAATAACCTGCATGGTTAATATGTTAATGTAGTAGTGGTGAATAGTTTGATTAGCAACCTATTAATCATCAATGGTTTGTACCCACTGGCCTAGCTACAGAACACTGAATGATTCATACGGGACAATAGCCGATAATAGATTAACATGATAAGTGATTTCGTTGATAGTGAGTAGCCACTAGGAATGAGTCTGTTCAACAGAACTGATTCGCAATGAGAGCATAGCCACATGACTACAAATCATGATCAACCACTGCGAATCATGAGATGCTGAGTAACAACGGTCAAGTGGCAAATGAAAACTTATCATGATGAACAAAGGTAAAGGTAAGTTCTGAATAATGGTCAATAATGCTGAAGCACGGGTGAGAACAAATGATAAGCTGTAGTAATGATCAGCCGTTTTCCAGGAATCAATGATGGTTAAGAATCCGGCGACTGTATACATAATGATGGTTAAGACTTAATACTGAGAAATGATGATTACTGATGAATAATCTCTCATGCTCGCGGATGGCATCCAACAATGATACGGGTCTGTCCTGTGTTGCCGTGGTATTTGCCGTCAAGACTGATCGTTCCTCTTGTACTTTTGTTGTTCTCACCATGCTATACAAGATTTAGTACAGCGGGTAAAGCACCAATACTGAACTAGTAACCCATCAACCAAGCATACTCGTTGCGTGAGAGCGAAGTTGTGTGATGGAAAAAGCCCTCCAAGTATATAATCATGATCATACCACCAGTGGTGCTTGGTGCAAGAATGCAGATTCATGATCATGGGTTGCACATGAGGCCATGGTCAAAGTATACCCTTCAAGGCCATTCAGTCAGCAGTTGATTGCAAGTAAAATCTACAATCATCCTCAATGGTTCAAGGGATGAATTACTTAATTGTAGATATTGGCTCTTAGCTAATTGGATCCTTGTTTTCCAATTGGATGAACTTCCCTGTTGGTCCTGTTGGTTCAGAATTGGGGACCGAAGCTTCGATTTGGGATGACCAGTCTGCCAGTCTGGGTCTTCGGACGGCTGCCATCTGAGGGTTCGCTTTCCATTTTTCCGCTCGTCGGCTGATCCGTCACCATACCGGTCATGTCCTTGGTCTTTCGCCATGCCCCCTGGTGAACGACTGTGAAAAGCACGTAAATATGGGTATCGCGATCTCAGAGCATGTCAAGTAGTTGGTATGTTCAGGTCCTTGATGATCGGCTAATCAGCCAACAGCAGCTGGCTGCATAGAAAACTGATGGATCCCAAGCTGGTGAGGACATACTTCTAACAAGAAACAGCTGGTGTTTCACCAATCCCAAGTTTTAGTGATCGTTTCAGGACACCACAAAAGGAAAACACCGGTAGGAAGAAGCACACTGCTCAGAAAGAACATTGAAATTGGTGTCATGTTGCGATTCTGGTCGTATCTTCAAAATTCTAGTCAGATCATGCTGGGCTTTGCATTTTTCTGCCTGGAGAGGTCAGATAGATATGCTTCGCATTTGTCCAGCCACATCTATCAATTAATAAGTATACGGTGAGCCACGTGGGGCAATGAACATGGTCAGCTGGTGTTTTTTTTCAACCACCAGGGACTCCCTGGTAGGTGTCAAGTGCTGCTAAGCTGGTGAAACATGCAACCTGCCAGGTTCTTAAAACTATCTGGCCGCTGACCCAAAGCATGGACGGAGGGGGATGAACGTCCACCTCCATCCTGTTTAGATCAGCCATGCTGGTTTCGGGTGGCCATCATATTGCACAATCATTACCATCATGCTGTCCAGTGGCATAAAAGGTCAAATCTGAACACCCCGAATCTACCATCAGCTACAGCCATCATGAAACATTATCATTTATATAACCATTGGTATAACCATGTCACCATCCATGCAACTACCACGGATGGTTACCATCCTGGTGCTACATTGCCAGTGGCCGGGCAGTGGCCGTGACACATCACCGAGGCGCCGTCATCATCGTGGTGCTGCGCCGGCACTCCGGCGTGGGTTCCGATGGGATGGTGCTGCAGTCCGAGAAGTCCTAAAGTGGCTGACAGGGTGAACACCTGCAGTCCCTGGGGCCTCCCAGTTAGTTGACCTAGGTTGGTCAACCTGGGTTAGTTGACTTAGGTTAGTTAACTTAGGTTAGTTAGCTTAACTTAGCTTAGTTCACTAGGGCAACTACGGCACTTGTTGATGTAAACATAAGTTGAATGGCGAATTTTGGTGAGGCCCTACCTTGTGGCAATGGAGAAAATCTGCACTTGTTTCGTGGAGACTGTGGGAAATCAGCGGCTAAAAGTGGGTCTTCTGTTGCCAGGTGAGTGAACGCCAGAGGGGAACGGATGGCGATTGGTTTATGATGGTTTGACGGTGAATAAAAAGTGGATGGATGTGTACCTTCATACTGACTAGTGGTGGCTGCTGGGTCGCTCGGCGAGGCTTATGATGATTAAGGGATGGTTAATGGATGACGGACAGTACGCGCATCAATACTATACTGATTGATATGGTGGTTTCTCAAAATGGGAATACCCCAAATCATCCTTTCAAAATGATTTCTAGTAGTAAACCAACCATTTTTGGATATTTTTCGGATACCACCATTGTAAGAAACCATCATATTGATCGGTTGCTGATTGATATTGGCTCTAGCAATGCTTGATACCACGGGTGGGCAACGCCACAGTCAAGGACGCTTGTAGGAATCCGCCCCGGCCTCGTGTCCACCGATTCTCCTTTTGAGCTCCTGAAGCGGCTGCGCGACGGTTGGTGGAAGCAAGTGCCATCAGCTAACTTGATGATCAACCATAGTAGTTGGTTGATGAATAATGATTAATGATGGGCTCATCAACTTTGGTAGTTCATGAATTGCCTATCATGAATCCCAGGTAGGTCATGAATTGCCTACCATGAATCATAATTCATAAGCATTGATGATACTCAACCATGATTAATATCCACTACTTGTCAAGTGTGGTTGGGGGTGATCTCCTTTCACCAGGTCGTTGAAGTTGCTAGAATAAACCCAAGTAAATCAATCTACCATAGGAACTGTACCAGGAGAATTGATTTTGATTACCGCCATCAGCCAACCATCAGCCAACATGAGCCAACTATCAACCATTCCCAACCATGATTTATCACTGTGTTTGCGATTCAGCATCAATATTGGCTGTGGTTCTGTGTTGACCGCCATTAGCCACCACTGTCATGAATGATTAACCCATGATCATTGACGCTCACTAGCACTACTGCCCATTACTCACCCGCCATCATGTATTCGCACCATTTAGCAACCAATAATCATCATCGTTTTGAATTAGTCATCATTAACCATCAATAATCATCAATATCTTATTCTCACAAGCCAGTAACACTCACTAGCTAGCTACGGTCGGGGTCTGGTACACGGCCACTTCTGTCCACCTCAATAATCATCAAAAATCATCCAGATGAGGTGTTACTGACCCCTACTACTAGGAACATCACTACATCACTAGTGATTACTAGTCTAGGGATCAGTTTCACCTAGTGGTAGTTATTTCACCTGGTATGGTTAGTCTAGGGATCCATGGTTTCTATTTCATCCATGGTTACTGACCCCTACTACCGATCACTGAGGCGACTTCTTCGACTGGGGACTGGTCACTGATCTTCGTGGCACCAGCACCACGGACCATCCTCCAGCGTTGAAGCTGCAGGCGGAGCATCCGCATCCTCCATGATTCATGGCGCGAGCTGATTTTCTGCAAGAAAATGGTGGTTTTTAGAGGGGTCAAAACCACCAATAATGGTTAATGAGAGGTGATAATCGAATGGTTAAACACTATCAAACGGTGGTTTCTCAAGCCATAGGGGAACCCCCAAAGTTATGGTTGGTTGACTACTGTAAATGCTTAATATATAAGATGATTTGGGCTGCCCCTATGGTTCATGGCAAGCGTGATGATCATGGGTTGGTTACTGGAGCCTGATACATGGTTCGTGGTGGTGGTGATGTTCTTGACGGTGAACGAGAACTTTGACTGCGGTTGACAACAACTATGTACTCCTAATGATGAAGATTGAAAATCTTCAAAAGCGACTACCCTCTCATCACCAGACCTTCCCGAATGTGGGTTTGGAAGACCAGCTTGATGTTGGCAAACACCAGTTGAGTCCATGTTAGTAGGTGTGAGAGTACAAGATTTGTTTAAGTGACTAGTGATAAAGGTGCCTGCTAATGGTTAATGACTGCTGATGTGTGACAATGTCAAAAAATATGACTGATGGTCATTGAATCATCTTTAATGATGATTGATAGGATTGCTATTAATTAGCTTACAATGGTTGATAAAGACCGATCGTTGACAATGGTCAATGGTTAATAGTGGTTAATGATCGTTAATGATGGTTGATGATGGCTGATTGATGGCCAATAATGGCTATGATGGTTGATGATAGTGAGTGATGGTTCATCATAATGATTTGTTAAAACCATGGCAAAAGCGCTGCTAGTTTTTTTTCCATGCTTAATGATGACAGTTTTTCTCATTAACCTTTAACCATCGTTGACCATCCGTAATCATCAACCACTAGTAGCTAATACCAATCACCATGACTATGAAATATTAATTATTCAACATCATTCATAAATGGTCATCAACCATCATTGACTATCACCAACCCGATGAAGCATCACGATGGCTCAATTCATGGGTGAACAGACTGCAGGCCAACTGGGCATCTCCCATGCCAGTCAGGCCACAAAATATGGCGTCCCATCCTTGCAAGACTGACACATGAATGATTTTTGACAAGCCTGGAGGATACAATATTGTTGGCATTGATGTACTTATTGGATTGATTGGCATCAATTACTGGGTCAATTTATACTTATTGATTAATATCGATATTACTACTGGCTACTCCAGGATGGTGATTGATATAGCCCACAAAAAAATAACAACAATCACAATCATGTTCGAGAAATAACGACAGTCCCAATTAATTTCCCGAGAATTAGCAACAACAATCACCATAATTTCCCGAGAATTCCCACCAATCACAATGATTTCCCACCAGTTAATGTCACACCTACCGTAGAAATGGCCCTTCCGATCTGCCATCGCAACCAAGCACCAGCCGCACCACCAGCCGCACCACCGCGACGCGACGGGGCCTCCACAGGCAGCTTCTCCGGCTCTCCAACATCCTCGGCGAAGCTGACGCCCAGCCCAAGTACCAAACCAGCAACTGCTACCACGGCCTTCATATAAGATATACACATAATGTATATACATATATATATATATGCTTATATGTCTACATATAAAATATATATATATATATATATATGAATGTATTCATCGTTATTTTTCTAGTTCTGTGAATATTGAAAGATATGTATGAATCGTACTTTTCTGCCTATGTGTACCTATCTATCTGAATAATTGAGTATCGAACCACCTATCTAGCATTGAATCATGTGCCTCAGCAATCCCTGGGAAGCTCCCAAGATCCATCTTTGGGGTCCCCAGAACTGCATCCAACCTCAAACCTTCCCTGGTATTTTCCAAGGATTTCAGAGCTCAGTTGCAGACTTGAACCCCCGCTTTCCTTTGAAACGAGTTCGATTACAGTAACAAGGATGTTCAGGGCATTTGGAATGGCAGAGGTCGGTTCCTTCAATGGCTGTGGGTTCCCCCGGGTGAGCACCCGAAACAATACGAATCGAGCTGCCAGGATGCTCAGCCACCTGGCCTAGCACCCTCAAAATTGCTATAGAAATGGCATGTTTCTTGTAGGAGATGATGGTGGTTAATAGTGGTTAATGGTGGGGGACTATGGTGGTTAAATGTGGCTAATATGGTTTATAGTGGAGAGTTTTCCCATTTCTGATTCCACATGTGCCTTTGTCTGATGTTTGTAGGCTTGGAACCAATCGAAAATTGTGATTTTTATACAATCAGGAAAATTGAACAAATGACAATCAAGCCACCCACCAGTTGAACTTCAGCATTAATTCTTGATTATTATGAATCCCTACTCTTCCCCATGTGTTGATCATTCTTGATCCCTACTACCAACCATCACCCCTGTTACTTCTACTAAGAACCCATTGTAACCACGGTCATGAACAATATATGGCTGTGGGTCAAAACCCTGTACCCCTTGTTCCCCTATCATTAACCATTGTTTTCCCATTAAAATGGTTGGTTATTATACCCCATTATTGGTTGGTTAATATTGACCCATAGCCATATAACCACCCACTATAAACCACCAAGCAGTGAGTAGTGAAGCCTGGCGATCTCACCATCGCAGCGTCCCAGTGACCTGTGCAGAAAAGCAGCCGCAGCAGCCCCGCCTGGGCTACAGCTGTGGCTGGGTGGGGAACCTATCCTGGTATCCTCAAGTCAGTGCTACACGCCCGCATATTCGTTGAGAACTTCTTGGCAGCCGCAATCCTGATGTGTCAATCAAAGATACTTAGCGTCGAAAAACCACGAGTTGTCTCCGCAAATAGACATAAACTTGGTGAGATCCATCCACAAACAACTTGTTCAACAAACTTGTTTCGGATGTACATTTGGATCATCCATATTTGGATCAAACTAGTCAACCTGTTTTCACAAATACTTGATGTTACTTCAAGTGCATCAACCCCTGCCAGGCTAGGAAACGCCGCTGGCCGGCTTGGCGGCTTCAAGGTTACCCAGGCGGGCCGTAGCGCTAGGCTTACCTAACAGGTGGTTCTCCAAATAGAGGGACCCCAAAATGGATAGTTTACTACTGCAATTGGTTGATTGAAAGGATGATTTAGGGTTCCCCTATTTTGAGAAACACTCAACAGGGGCGGCGCCACTCCATTTCTGAAGAAATTGGAATGGCAGCATTGGCTTCACCATCGCCATCTGCCCAGAATGACCACCCACTTAGTGAGCGGCAATAGTTCCCACTCTGGCGACGAAGCGCATGAAGAATGTTCAATAGTCTAGTCCAGTTACAATAGTTTGACCAAATACGAATCAATAGTCTTCAATAGTTTAATCACAAATAGCGTTGCCAGTACCAAGCCTGGTGGCTTGTAGATCCCTCGCTAAAATTTTAATGTATTCGATTAGTGGATTAGTGGTTGTAAGCCACCCAGCAAGTAAGAAAACAATCACGCACCATCAACGACTCTTGATCAGGTTCCATCTATTTCTGCTAGGCCGGAGAGATTGATCAGCCCAGATGCATTCGTCAGGGTCATGATCACCACTTCTTTTGATCGGTTGGTTTGTTGGCTCAGTTGGTTAGGTCGGTTAGGTTGATACGGTCGTTGAACAGCAACTAGCGAACCGAGCAAGCAAATAATTGGACTCAACAAAAAAAAGCACCCAGCCAGCCCATCGATGAACAAAGGAAGCAAACGAGTGACAACAGCCCAACACGGATGCACAAAGCCACACTGGCGCTGAACACTGAGTTTCGCGCTTCAACTGCATCTGGGTGGCACCAGTCGTGGTCCAAAGTTGAACCACGCAGCCAGTGAAACAGGTTGGACAGCAGAACTAGAACTGTGAAGGACTTCACTCAAGTACTGGCTCCATGTTTGCGAACGGCATCAATGGCATCCTTTTTTCCCTGATCATATCGCATCAGCATCTGAACCACAAGACTTGGAACACCTCTGGCCACTGCCATCGAACTGAGAACCGGCCGAAGCTCTGAGAATGTCGTGATTCAGTGGGTTTCTATGCGCCCGCGGGCTGAGCCAAAGCAGTGCATCGGCAAGTGGCTGAACCAGGTCTGAGTGATCGATGCTGGAGATGCTGAATGGTGAACCATGGGACCCCAGGGAACCAGCGGGCGCTTCGCGGTGAACATCTCTGAAGGTCTGCCAACCGATGTTCACTAGTGATGTGAAGGTTCAAATTGGATTGACGATGTCAAACGCCGCGCCTCAACTGTGATCAAACTTGGTTCATCATTGTTTCTGTATGACTATATCAACTAAACCATGTGTTTATCAGAAACGTAGAGCAACCATTGAGTGACCACCATGAACCACCATTGACAATGATCAAACATACATAGAAATTGATACCAGGCTCCGTCAGCTTTGGACAACCTAAGGGCTTTGATAGGTATTCACAAGTGATGGATGAGAATCCCGCTGTGTTCCATGCATTCCCAGAACCCTACTCCGTGGGTCACCGAGCACGACCAACCTGTGATAAAATCAACCGTGGCCGGCTGGAGACTGAACAGTCAAATTCGAGAAATTCCAGAGGGTTTTGTTCTCACATGCATTGAACCACTTGCTTTCCCATTTTTCACAAGCAAATTTTGTGCTGGAACTCGACTGGGAAAATACTCCGTGTCACCTCCGTCCAATCTATATAAGGACCCGAGTGTGATTTCTGTAAACCCTTCCATGCTAAGCATTCCTCTTCATCATGGCTTTGCGATGATGGTCCGTAGCTGCCAGGGATATTTCCTGTCCTGTTTGCCATGAAAGAGCGCAAAACAAGACCTTGAATTGAGGAGACTTTGGGGCAAATACGCACATGTTGTTTATTTATTTAGTAAATATATCCCCCAGAATCGGTCCAAACCTTCTCCCCAAACCACTCCTTGGCCCATCGCACCCGCGATCCCAGGTGTACGATGGGCTCCTGGGCTACCGGGCTCTTCTTCATGTCTTTCCAAATTCCATCATTGGCCAAGTACTCAAGGGTGACCTTGGAGCTCCCTTCTTGTGGGACTTTCCCTAGTTCAGATTCTCTTCTTGGTTGGACTTGACCTCGTTGCTGATTTTTCTATGCAGTTCTCTTGTTCAATGCATCTTTCATGAAATTCTTGTCCTTGAATTCGCACTTCGAATTCGGATTCTTTCTGTCCCTAGTCTTTAACAGCTTCAACAGCTCCGCGATGCCTTACGATGCCATGGGACACGGTGCTGTCAGTTTCTCAGTTGGCCCATGTGGTGACGGTTAAGATGGACTCACAAGGCTTTAAAGATCAAAGGTAAAAACATCTCAAAGTATCATGAATCGATCAGTTAAAATCACGAGGCATGAGCCATCATCATCGTCATCATCATCATCATCATCATCATCATCATCATCATCATCATCATCATCATCATCATCATCATCATCATCATCAGCATCGTCATTGACCGGTCAAGTAAACAGCATATACCATCATCTGCCATCGTTGATTAATCATGATCAATTAACCTTCATCAATCAACATTAATCATCACCCATTCACCCCTCAATCCATGAATGCCATCAAATCCCTTCGAGGCAGCTTGGGTTCGTTCCCTTTCCACGGCACGCTGCCAGGCATCCAAAGTCCAGCTTGCGCTTCACCGATCTTCGGGTGAACTCAGCTTTGCTGCGCGATGGGATCCAGTGGCCCAGTTGCCACTGGGTTTCCGTAAGGCCACGATTGGATGGGCGATCTGGTGCTGCATGGTGCCACGGAGACCCATCTGGACCAATGTCATATTCAAACAGTTGACACGCCCTCGGGCGTGACCGGCCACGTGGACCAACAGAAGCACTTTGGCTTCAGCCAATGGAGCTGGCCTATCCCATGGGGCCGGCGGCGTCACTCTCCACTGCTGTCCTTGGCAAGTTTGATCTCACCACACGCTACTCGAGCGCCTGCATTGCCAGTCACCTGCGCTCCCAAGGCCGCTATGACCCAACTAGTCAAGCTCCTGGACTGCGAGCTACTCATGTGTTCGTTCGGGAATGTTGACCCACAGGTATGTATTTTCTCAAAATGGAAGATCTATCACTAACAATGAGTTATATTGGATGATGTGAGGGGTCCCCTATTTTGAGAAACACCCATATCTATATCATCAGTAGCAATGATGCTGATCTAGCATTCTACAACCACCAGCACGGCCAGCAACCATTCGTGATGCTCAAAAACACCTAAGGTGCAATAATTGGCTGGCCCATAGACTCCGCTCTTTGTTCTCACCATCAGGGCATCACAGAAAACCCCTTCAGAAACGCTGGGGTGTCTTCAGGCACAGCCCAGGTATTTGGAAATGGGTGGCAGCTGCCCAGTAACGTCCAAGTTCCCATGGTGTTCTTACTACCATTTGGTTCGGCCACTCCTGGTAGCTCCCGCATGAGACGAGTCTTGGCGTGAGACACAAGGTGAACCTCACTCCACAGGTCATTGGAACCACCGGAGTTGAGGTGGTAACTCCGAGTGCTCCAAAACATAGAGCTCCAAACCGCTGGCCCCAACCATTGAAGATCCACGTGCTGGGGCCTTGGAGGCCTTGCCATTCACAGGAGGAGGGCCCGGTTGCGAGTTGTCGCCCTGGGAGGGTGGCTCGCCACCCTGGGTGCATCGGTTCAACCAACCCCTGGAGCTACCCAGCTGTTGCTATGCCACCCATCCTTTGGGGAACACTGCGACCATTTGGGGCTTCAAAGGTTGATTTTGTAGTGACTTAAACGACAAAAAAATACTACGAAGTTGATTTGTAGTTGAATTCTGTCCCTAAAGCATTGCCCTTAAGTCTTCGGTGGCAGTTAGGGAACACCACGTAGATTCTGGGACATGACCATTGTAGGTAAAACCACTGAAATACTGTAGATTACTGTAGATTTTACCCCGAATCATTGACAGTGGGTCCACAGCAACAGGAAAGAACATTATTTTCAGACTTGGCACTGTTCATACTGGATTGGACGTACCCCCCAAAAAGGATGTGAACAAATCAACCAGTATGGGGTATTAGTGGTGATTGCATCCCCAGAAACCTTCAATGTTATAGGCCTCTTTAAACATTTGCTTTCTTGCTTTGCTATTCTTTACTATCATAAACAATATTTACTGGTGACTACTATAAGCACTGTTCACTGCATAGGTAATCATGTTTTCACCTGATTCGCCGTTGCCAGTGTCAACCAATATACATGTAAACAAAGCAACGTCGGTTAGCATGTTTAGCGATTACACCGAAAGCTCCGTTCTTCGATTGACCATAGCATTACCGGGTGATTACAGGCCACATGATTACACAAAAATACATCGACCGGCCATGACAGGTTTAAAACTATCTGCGTAGTTCAAGACTATCTTGTTCAAATAAAAGATAATACAGTAACCAAATAGTGACAGCAAATAATTGGTCAAAACAATATGTAATTGTATATAAAATTTGTATATATATATATATATATATATATCATATCATATACATATACACATGGTTAACCACTATATCCCTTAAACAAGCAATTCACATTATTAACCCTGACCATTTCTGGTGATTTATGACCAATGCTTGATGATGGTCAGTAATGGTTACACTCTGGTAAACTAATCAGGAAGTAAAAAAATCTACCATATATACCTAGTGGTTCATCTGCTGAAAATGCTTTTTTTGCTTGCAGGTTGGTTGATAATAATAATAATGATACTTAATAAAAATAGTCAATCATAGTTAATAATAGTCAATGATAGCAAGTAATAGTCCTTAGCATTTGTCACAAATGGTTCCATGATAACTGACAATGGTAATAATAGTGGTTAATAGTTCCTAGTAATTGTTACTCATTACTCATTGCTATTATAGCAATTACCACCATTATTACCATTGTTACCACTATGGTGGTTTTCAAATTGTTACTCATTGCTATATATCAATTGATAACCCCTACCAATAGCAATAGTCAATATTACCGTCATTAGTAATCATATTAATATAACTTGGTATTATTGACTATGACTAACTATGATCGATATATCAAATTGATAACGGTTTCATCTCTACCTCGGGAGGCTTCATCTGTTCCAGCCATGCCCAGCTGCTCGGCCCAAGTCATCCGGGTCGGCGTGGACCATGACCTGAGGACCCCATGGCAGCTGCGGGCGGGCCCGGTGTCCACCATGCCGACCATGGCTGGGCATGGCATGGGAGCTGCGAGTTCCCTGGAGTTGATATTGGTCCATAGGTTGATCAACTGGAAGATATGGGTTGATATAGGTTGATCAACCAGTTGGAATAGGTTGATCAACTCCAGTTGGAAGTTTCAACGGTTGATATTAGGCTTCAACTGGAGTTGATCAAACTCACTGCCTCGATATGTTTGACCTGGTCACAACAACTGTTACAGTGGAACAATAGGTTCAATCAAACAACTGCTTCCACTCACTGTTTCAATTGGTTGATTGAACCCATCTTCCATCTTCCCAGCTCTGCAAAGGCAAGCTACGCTGCGACCCAGCACAGAGAACTCGGCTGGACCAATGATCCTGCAACTGGCGCTCTGGGCGGGTGCTCCCACATGTGGCGAACCTACTTGACCCCCATGGGATGAACTTTCAGATGAATTGGGCACAGCAAGTTGGGCAAATAACACTGATTCTAACTGGCTGTTTCCAATTGAACTGTTGCTTTTACCGGAGTTACTAGCCATGGTAGAATCACTCCTATCACCTACCAACGACTCCTTCATGTGCTGGCGCTTGTTTGTTTGGAAACTTTATTCCCTGATCACTGCACAAAACTCACTTTAGAAATCCGACTGACGGAGATCAATCGTCATTCATCATTCATCATCATTCACCTAATTGGCCAGTTCTATAGCCTGGCCATGGATTCAACCATGTTCAAGCATTACCTCAACACTAATCCGCCATTGAAAACCACCACAGACTTCGGCTGGCCCAGTTCAACCTCAACAAGCTTATGAATACAGGGGGTATCATCAACAGGAAGGTGGAACATGATGCAACTATGTTCGCATTCTCCATGGCTGGTTGACAACTCCTGGTGATCCTCCAGCAGAAACCGAACCCCCTAGCTATGGCTGGCGGCCACCCGCGTCGCATCTGCTCATCACCCACCGGGCAAGGTAGCGTCCTGATCAAATGATCGTAGAGCACCCCGCGAGCCACTCCGCCTCAGCCCCAACTGCCAGGGAGATCTACGATGATGTTTACCACAAACATCCACAAACCCTGGTGGCTATCCCAGCCAGTTGCAACCGATTCCCGTGGGTTGTGGTGATCTGGGTCGGCTCCCTGGTTCATCCTGTAACCTATCTGACCTACTGGAAAACCGTCTCTTCCCAAGTCTTAGTTTTCCATCCCCAAGAAATAGAAGGTACTGGAGATTGCTGAGGGAGTAGCAACCATCAGCTTGTTGGGTCCCTTTGGCAAAGAAAATGCAGACCTTGCCGGGTGGCACCTGCCAGCATTGGGTGTCCGATACTTGGTTTCCTTGGAGGAGGGCCCCGCAGGTATCACTAGAATCGCTGGAAAACCCAAAGCACGGGCCAACATGTAGAAGTTTCATCCCTGCCGATAATCACTTCTGTCTGCAAGCATACACTGTGAAATGGTTCGGCTTTACCAGTCCCCATCGGACATTGACTATCTGTGGACACGGAAATTTCATCACAACAAGCGCTGGCGCTGCTGCCATAGCACTGGAGTCTGCATCGATATTCCCCATGTCACCCACGTGTCTCTCCTCAGTTTGGCGAACGTGGAAAGTTTGGGATTCCCAGGTTTTGGGCGACACCAGGTACAGTAAGCAACAAGACCGTACAAACCTGGACAAAGAGCAACAGCGGTCAGCAAAAACGTTAGTCATATTCTGAGGGAGGTCCTGTCAGTGATGCAGTTGCTGCCAAGAATCCAATCCGTACGTGACCATCTGTAAACCTTCAAGAGATTATTTAGAGAATCGGCTCCTTTTCATCCAAAATGATGTGATCTTGGGATGTCTCGGGTCACCGGGTATCGGGCTCCCCCACGCATTGGGCAAGTGAACAGATGGCTGGACAAGTGTGACAAGTTCCACGCGAGTATCAGATTGTCCAGTCAGTTTGCAAAGAATATATACCTTGATAGACAACATTGTGTCGACCAAAGATGCTGAGTCTATATGGGTCTTCCCGATGTATAGTAAAACTTTGTTAAATCATGCATGTCAATGCAAAACGATGTCAAAAATCCAGCAATGGTGTTCAAAACCAGCATAAATATCTTAAGACATGATGTCTCCTACGTTTAATAAAGGTGTAACCAAACATGCTTGGTACACACAGAAGAGACTGGGATTTTTGACCAAGGAATCAAAGGAGGTGATACCCCAATCCTTTGTAGTGTGGGCACTGGAGAACCCGGCTGGCAACTGGAAATCAGCCCAGCTGCGAACGAATGTTCATAGCTAAGCATGCGACAAACAGTCTGAGATTGTTCAAGTGATTTGACCAGTGCAACTGCGTAGGCCAAGAGAAGCTGGTCCCCACGATGGAAGACTGCTGTTGAATCTAAAGCAATTACGGATCGATATCCACCTCCTAGTATTGTCTCGCCCCTCGGACCTATTTGAGTATTTCCCCGCCATCAGCTGACCTAATGCTTACTGTATCCCTATGTCTTCTTAGCCAACTAAGATAGTTCATTTTTGTTCCTATGATTCTTCAATGCAACCTACAATTGCTCCTGGTTCTCAACGGCTACAGTACCAACGGTCACTACCCAACCAACGCAAAGCCCAACCACAGTCCATCCCCAGCAGTTTGTCGACCTGCCAGGGCTCTTCATCGTCAGGGCCACCGTGTTGCTTCCCGTAGGGGTTGAAATGTGGCCCTGCACCTTGGTGATTGAAACCAATAAGTCATGGACATATGCAACCTATATAGTGGTTTCTTAAATTCATGGTTGGTTTCTTACATGATTTGGGGGTACCCTTATGTGCCCCTATGGCTGGAGAAACAACAATATTTAAGTACATAAATAATATTAGTAGGTCTTTTAATCTATATGGGGGGTTACTATAGATGATTTGGTTTATTGCTATGGTAATGGTTGATGTATGGGGGGTTATAGTGTTGATGGTTGATTTGTCGGGGTTACAGTGTTGATATGGGGGGGGTTAAATGGTTGGTTGACTACTATAGATGATCAATGTAAAGGATGATTTGGGGGTACCCCTATTTCGAGAAACACCCATATAGCAATGCCATACGTCTATCTACATACACATAGACCGCATAGACCTGAATCTATGCTGTTCGCCAGTCAATGAACGATGGCAACAGCCAGTCAACGGCGAGAGCATAGCAGCATGTTCCAATGGTTTGTTATGGTTTATAATGGTTCATAATGGTTCATTAATGGTTCATTGATGGTTTATTGATGTTTCATAGAATCCACAAATCACTCCAGTGATCCACCCGACGATGACCAACCTCTGAAGAAAAGAGAAAGAATGCGGCACTGCAAACCTCCAAATTCTACTGTTGGATAATTTGGGTTTTTGCCATGTATTGTTTACAGCAATAGACTTTTCGTTCGTACCTCTAACCAACCCTAACCAGTATCCAAATTTTGCAAATCCTGCCTGACAACAGTAGTCAAGTGAAATTATATGTAATTAACTGATCGGTTTCATATTTGCTTTTCACATGCAAATACATATGTAGTTGTATCTATCTACCTACTCATCGTAGATCCTGCCAAAGCACGGGGGCTTTGCCACCGCTCTT
>VSDK01005793.1:215522-253727 GCA_009767595.1 Symbiodinium kawagutii
TCCCTGATAGAACCAAGTGTTTGGCTTCCCAACAAAAGTGTCAGCTGCCGATGTGGACCCACCAATCTTTTGTTTAACCGCTTGCAAGGATTCCACGAGTCGAAATTCACAAACACAAATGGCCACGGCTCAAGCTCAACGAAAAGAATGTAGGCATCACTTCCCAGTACACTTTGTGAAGGCGAGTTCATGTTGCTGCTGTGTCATGGTAGGAATACAGCAGCATCCCGATGGGCTCATAGCAAGAAGGCAACATCATGGGTACACACTTGGATATCCCCATCAAGGGCCATGTTATAGCGCGTGGCAAACTCCCATTTTAACATTCAAAGCGACCCCGACGTTGGATGGATGGTCACGACCCAACAACCTCACTACATCCAACAAATTAGATACTGATCGTTGCATCAACTTGTCCTATTGTCACTCTTACATCCAGGAGAGTCAATGAATTGATTGGCGTGTCGTGTCCTTACTAGGGGGTCATTCACATTCAGTGCTGATGGACGGTCTCCTCATCCGCTTGTTCAACCAGGCAGGAAGCTGCCATTCAAGCAGCCAGACATATCAGTGATGCATTATTCAATTGTGACAACTAATTATTGCTGCTATGAGTAATCAATGTCATGAGCCAAGATTGTAAACCAACAACCCCTCGCGTACCAATAAAGTCATTTGCAACCAATGTTATGCTTGGTATGCTAATCCTCTCAAATCACTGGACCCTTGGGTGAATGACACTGCCAACAACAAACACAAGAAACATAGTGTCAGAACCTGATTGAGCTTTTGATGTTTTGACCTTGTCCAATTCTCCTATCCAAGAAAAGCTATCAAGGCCATGGAAAAAGCCATGATTCCATCACGTCATGTCAGCTTGCCCCAGCCGGTTCCATGGTATGCCCGTTGGAAATCATCAGTATAGCCATCGATTCGCCCTTTGCTCCAGCAAACAACGCTTCTGCTTTACCACGCCAGGGGGTTCCGCATATCGAGACAGCCCAAGGAAGATATTGGGAATCGCTGCAGCCACGTGTGGGATGTGTTGATCTGCGGACGGTTGCAGACCGAGTTTCTGTTGCAACCATCACTGAAATCCGCCTGCAGACTGCAGAGAACTCACGTCTTCCACCGGTGCATGAAACAATCCACAAGACTTTCCACTCACCAAAACCAGTAGCTATGAATAATGGTTATACAACCACTGGCTAATTAATGAATTTATGCTTCATGGTCAATCCTGCTTAGTGTCGAGGTCAAATCATGCTGGTTGGCAGCTACTCCATCCTTCAGCAGGGCGCTACGGCATCTCTCAACGCCTACGTTGGGCTGGACGACTCACTGTCCCCGTCAGCCGTTCGACTCGGGACGACCGTCGCCCTCGCCTTCTCGTGGACGTGAAAGCCATGCAGACCCGGCGTCAAGCCGATGACCTCGTACTCAATCTTGCAACGACGTTCCGTCTCCTGGCCCCAGGGGAAGCTTCCAGGCTGCGCTAGTCTCACTTCAACTGGTGAAATTTCAAGTGTTCCTAAAGGAAAGAAATATATGGTCTTACACTACGAAATCAGAGACCATGAAACCCATGCCAATTCCCAAACAAATACATGGCGAGGAAACCATCACAACTTAATGAGTTCATTTCCACAAATCATGGATCGCAAGCAGAGCTAACTGGTTGCCGGTCCTCTACCAACCCTTTTTGTTGATCGGATGTGATCTGTACTTGACAAGTTCCAAGTCGAAACAAGCCAGTTTACATGTCAAGATATGTCAGGTAGATCAAACATATCCGGAAACCACCACCATTAATGACAACGATGCTGACAATGATTGAATACAAATAACTAATGATACTTGTACCCATGTTGCTGCAAACAGTGTAACATGCACGATCTCTAAAATCTGAACGAGGTGATGTTGCCAGATCTAGACACCGATGCTCCTATAACCGGCAATACCCGTGAAACTCGCGGACTGCCGATCTGCACCTGTGAACATTCCCAACTCTTGGCCAGTCCGACTAGCAAACCATCCATGAATAGGAGTGCTAACAATACCTGCGGACAACCCTGACTGATGCATGCTGAGGTTGCCAAGTATCACTGGACTGCGTTGATTCACGGAGGGAAGCCCCGCTCTTGTCTGCCAAGTCTCGAATTGCGCGGGTACAGCTGAATACCAAACACTCACGAACACAAATAATGGCAAAATGATTCGCCAGTACTAATCAACGCGCTCCCTTGGTTAACCAGTATTAGCAACCACTAACATTATACAAAGACCATCTTCTTTGTGCTTCAAGTTTCACCAGTATTGCAAGGGTCCTACCAGTTTGAAACCCAAGAGACATCAGAAACCGACGCAAGGTCAGCGCCTGTCCTGGGTGAAAGTGACCGTGCCAGTGACATGGCCAGAAACCTAAGGTCAGTCCCAGGTGGCAACCACCAAGCAGCGTAGGCAATTGCTATGGGATGCATCAATAATGAGGATTTTGGAGGGGTCAAAACTACTTTTCTATGGTTGATGATAGGAAATAATCACCAACAATAATTGTTAAACGCTATTAAACGGCGGTTTCTCACAAGGAAGGTAACCCCCCAAAAAAATTGGTTTATTGCTACAAGTGATTAATACACTGGATGATTTTGGGGGTTCCTGAACTCTGAGAAACCACCAGCTGTCGCACCTATTACGCGTCATTGGAATGCCGTAACCTGACTCTGGGTTAGACGGCAAAAGGGTGTCGCAGCCATGGCGGCGGCGACGCAACCAAAGACCCACAAGGTCACAATCGGGGGCCAAGCAATCTGGCCGGTGAGTGCTTCCTTCAGAAAGAAATTCAAAAGCTCAGTTCCAGAAAGGCCGAAACAAAACGCCATCCAAGTTTAAACAATTCATGCATCAAAACGAAATTCAAGTTCCTTTTGACCTTCATCTTTTGACTTTCTTCTTTCGGCCAGCCTGTAAATCGACACATTCGTTTTCAAGGGCCGGGACAAAGCTTGTCGTTTTTTCTTCATTCGGCCTTATTGAAGCCCACTTCTCTCCTTCTTTTTTAAGACCTGTACCCAAGGGCTTTTTTTCGAAAGCAATTCTCTTTCACAACCACAAACCTACAGCAGTGAAACGAGGAACTGAAGTGCCTGTGTTGACAGCACGACTCAGAGCAGCAGCTGCACTGCCAAGGGCGCGCCGCCGCCGCTGCAAAAGGCCCACTGCAAAGCGCCAGCAGCTGTCAGCCAAAAGCACGGCTGCTGCGCAAAAAGCAATTACCTCGGATCGGCGCCCAGAGCTCTGAAATGAGCTCATATTTCCTCAGCGGCATCCTCAATAAGGGCACTGGCAGATGCGGCACGTTCACGTGACATGCGGTCAACCACCTCAGCGTCACGAATGGCAGCCATTTGCGAAGTCAATCTTTGAGAATCAGTTCTAGAAATGGACGGGCTCCATCCAAGCCTCTGGCCTAAAGCACAAGGAGGGGGAGGCAACCTACGTAAATGCGCATAAGCAGGACACTCCCAAAGGACATGGTAGAGAGTTGGGCGACAAGAAGCATCCAAACAATCAGGGCGCCCAGAACCCTCCGGGTGGGTGGCGCCCCAAAAAACCGCGGCGGAAGCACGCATGGATCGAAGAGTACTACCACGTTCATGAAACCCTTCCGCCCTTTTGAAAAGAGCGCGAAATTTGTCAATCAGCTCATTAGCGATAGCTTCACCAAGTCCAACACTGCGGGCAGCTTCGGCATCAATACGTTTAGTAGCCAACCAACTTTTAATCTTGGATTTCCGCCACCCATGGCGGATGAAATGCATAGCGGCATCCCTGTTGGCCTTAGGCATGGAAAACCTAAATTCATGATGCTGGTCATCACTCCAAACACCCCAACTACTGGCCTGAAACCCCCACACACGCAACTGTTCCGAAGCTGCGCGTAGAAGACTGCTCATATAGGGTTTCCTCAGGTTCAACCTAGCTTGAAGAAACCTCTGAAAATTCAGCCACCTGCTACTGGTATTCAATAAACGAGTGGCAATGACAAACCGCAGATCAGGCATGTATGAGATCGACAATTGCTGAAGAAGAGGAGAAGCTCTGTCATTGGGGCAACGCCGGAGCCTGTCTTCCCTACTACCGCTATGACCAAAAACCGCTTTCCGGAAATTCCGCACATGGCTTTCCTGAGCTTGGTTCAAGCCCTCTTGTTCCAAATCCTTACCCCAAGCAGCAACCAACCAGAAGTGAGTCAGCCACCTGCTGTTTGAGTTGTTGCTGCAGCCCGACGATGTGGGGTACGCATTGCATTGTCATATACTTGAAGAAAAAAGATTGGGCGACGGCTAAGGCTAATGGAACACCCCTTCCTTGCCAGTTGAAAGGAGCTGGCAAATGGTGGGCTGATCGTACCCCTTCGCTGAGGAGCCAGTCGCGCACCACTGTGCGAAACCCTCGTTCACAGGTTTCATTGAGCAAATCCGGAACGAGCGCTGTTCCGGAGGTCCCAAGTGGTAGGGCTCGCTGTTTTTGGGATCCTCACACTTCCCAAAGAAGCTCTGCCTCAAACCCAGAATGGTCTGATTTGTCGGGGGAGCAAAACTTCCTGTTAGTGCCGGTCGCCTCGTCTGACTTTGGTAATACTATGTCGGTTCTCCCTAGTTCTGAGGCTGCGGGACGTCCCCTCTGAAGTCTTGGAATTGTTGCTGAAGTCACCCAAGCCGAACAGGAGAAACGACCATGGTGGACATGTACCTTGTGCAGTTTTCAAGTCTTCCAACTTCGCCTGGAAGTAAATACAGTACGGCTCACCAGGGTCGCCGAGTCAAACACCTCAAACAGGTCCACGGTATACTCAAACCTCCGAAACTGCCACAGCATGACATTTCTCACGCGCGCAGAAAAAACTCAATCGAGATGTGGCTTGGCCTGCCGCTTGGCGGGAGTACAGCAGCAAACGGTGGAAAGGAGGACATCGGGTTGAACGCGCTGGTGTCTCAGAAAGAGCTCGGTCTGGGTTCATCATCTGGAAACAAAGGTGTACGGATTGTAACAAATGGATCATCCGCGGTAACATTCTCAAACCCGACCCTTGCCCCCAAATGGTTGATCACCGTAAAGCCCAAAATTAAACAAACATGTACCGTTGGTTTCCATTCCTAAAACTGAGGCACCTTGGAATGCTTCAGTGACCTGGCAAGCAACAAGCCAGAGTTGATTCCGACCTCGCCTGCGCAGGACAGCCACTGCTGTAAACCCGGCACCCTCCAGGCACCGAGCCAAATCCGGCGCTGTCTGCGTGCTGGGACATTCTGCACTTGCCAGATAGTCGGTCTATTCTCAGAGACACCGACCAGCCCTATGCAAGAACCACCTCCCACGCGAAATTGCAGGGGCACCTGATTGCCTTGGCTAATTTTGAAAGATCGGGCCATGTATGGGGATTTCTCTGCGAATCTGCTGCAAGAAAAATCTCTTGGCGCCAGATTTTTGGGGAACTTGATGAGAGTCTCCTGATCAATCTTGACGAATCCTTCCAACACATCTTCAATTCCACCCATCTTAGTTTGAGGGTTTTCCAATCGAAAGCACTGTGAAACATAGGGGGAATGAAAGTACGGAGAGCGACAACAGGGTGATCAACCAAGTTTCGCCAAGCTTGGGGTTGAAACAACTTTTTGGGGGCCTGAACCCGTAAAGTGCACAACTTCCGTTCAATCTTGGGAGGGCAAGAGATTGGCTAGCCAGAGGAAAAGCCCAAAAATCCCCAAGCCCCAGCCGTCCCTTGGCGTCCGTACCCGGAAGTTTCCGGTTGTCCTCCAGGAAATGGTGATTGCACTTGTCCTGGCTGAACTAAGGTCACCACTGCGCATGCCTTAGTGATGTTGTGTGATTTTGCCACAAGCTGGAGTTCGCCACACCTGAGTTTGAGTGGCCCAAACCTTCAGGAATCTGACCGTTGGTTAAGGAAGCCCCTAGCTTTTCAACACTCATGGCCGCACCTTGTGGCCATCCCTTAGGATGGAGACGGGGCAGGTTGGAAGGCGGCGCCGACTGTGGTGTGGTTAGCACTTCTCTTAGGCTTATCTTTACTGTACTTGACCCTTTGCCAGGTTCAGGTTGGTGACCTTTTCCTCGTGGAGCTTTTCCAGCTGAGGCTTCGGCGTGCCGAGGCTTGCGCTTGAGCTTCCGACGATCCTGTTTTGACAGCAAACTGCGGCCCTGACCACCCGCCTGAACCAAATCCTTCAGTCTGGGGAGCAAGCCTCCTTTGGCATCCCGATTGTTGGGAGATGATGCCCCTTGGACCACTCGCTTCAGAGCTTCAAGGAGAGCTTTGTCACTATTTAGGGGTTCTTGTCCATGCTGGTTTCGGACTGGCTTATCATAAAAAGTCTGCTGAGCATGGGTTTTCCCTTTGGTGGGGCCGGCACCTTTGCCCTTACCTTTTCCTTTACTACCATTGCTAGGAACCGATCCCTTACCCCTGGTTTCTTTGAGTTTAGCGTTTTCATTAAGGCTATGGCCACTAAAGTTTTCAAGACGCACCTGGAGCCTTTTGAGAAGTTCAGAGTCGTTTCTACCTCCACCTCGGAGACACGCGTTGGTGGACACAGGGGTGTTTTCCCTACCGTGAACACGACGAGGCAGAAAAGAGGACGGAGCAGACGTGGAAGAAGGGTAAGAACCAACACCCCGCGCGCACGCATGAGGATGCCCAAGACACGTCCTCCAACGATGTTTCCACCCTGTAGCTGGCCTGCAGACCCGACTTTGACCAGCCCGACGACAAGGCAGGCAGGACCGCCGAAGAGACAAGGTTCGCACGGCGACGAGAGAAAGTGAAGACAAACACCAAGCCGCCCACCACGAAAAGGCAAGTAAAGCCCACCCAGGGAAGAGAAAAGACGGAGTCCACCACAGAGCTCCCACACCTCCACAAAGCGACAAGCAAAGTAGAGACAAGACGCCCAGGACAGCAGGTCCAGACACACCAAACCCCGAACCAAACCCCAAGGCCCCAGACAGAAGACAAGGGAAAGAAAGGAAGCGCAAGACCAGGCAGTGTGGAGGAGCGTTGACTAACGCTCACGGACACAACCAAATTGCTCAGCGCAGGCATCCGCGCAGCCGCTGCAGCTCTGCAAGCCAGCTGCCCATTGCGACAGTCGCCTCTGCGCCACAGCACCGAGCCGTAGAGCAGCACAGCGCACAGCCACAGACGCCAGCTCATGGCACACTATTTTGTGCAGTCTAGGACCAAACTTGGGTCTTGACCTTTGTGGGCAAAAGGAAAGCTAATTAAACACGACTTTTTTGTAGGTCAATCATGTGGGCACTACGCAATCTTGAGCCAAAATGGCTAGAGCCACAATGGCTTGAACTCTGAGAAACCGCCAGCTGTCGCACCTGTTACGTAGATCAGACACTCCCAGGGATTTGAACACCATCAGCTGGTACTACTTTGGTACTGCCAAACAAATTAGTGACATTGCTCAAGATTACACCCCGAAACAAGAATAGACCTCAAACCACACATGTGGAAGATGACTTTAGAGACCAATCATTTCTTCCAGATGGTAGTCTGATGGTTTGATGGTCAACAAGTAGTAGTGACAGCTGATAAATAATTGATGTTCAACATTGATCACTATGATTTCTTGGCCATCATGCTCAAAGATAAAATGATCCACACCATCACTTTCCGCTTGGTGTTTTTCCAGAGTCAGCTTCACGTCTTTTCAAATTGTTGGAAAATTAGACTACTCTGGGCTAGCTTCCCCGCACAAAACAGATTCCACTACCTCAGATAAATCTCCGTACATCTCCGTTGCTTCATGGATTTTACGCCAACTGAGAAGGCCAATGACCTCATGAACCTCTGCATGAACTGATTCCCAAGTCTTTGGATCGCCCATCTTGTCTGCCTTCCATCATCCATGGTGAGTTTCGCTTCGCCTGTCCGTTTTGTTTCGGAAATTGTTCGAATGCAACGCACGATTCGCCTAGCCCTGCCTTAGAATATGCGTTTGTGTGTTTCAGTGGACAAAATTCCAGCAACCACCAAGGGACTGGGTCTTGCTGCACCAGCGGTTCCCCACAGGTCAGTGGATGAACTGCCAACAGGTTCAGTGGATTTCTTCAACAGTGTCTGGTGTTCATCAATTGAATCAAGCATAAAAGATTAGTGACCATTGTTAGTGATCACCGCTTTGGGGGAAAAGGTATTAAATGATGATCCATCATTTTGCTCATGTGAAGAGAAATCTAACTTGATAATTGGTAAAAACAAATGTAAAAACTATCAAAATGTCAATTGTAATTTGCCCATGCCAATTCAAAGCCACTCAAGGATCAATGAACTAAGCCACTTAGTCATAATAGCCCATGAACTGCAATGAACTATAATGAAATCAATCAATAATAATGAACTATAATCCATCTCATCAACTTAATCAAGTATAATGAACTATCATGAAGTATAATCCATTTTATAAACTTAAAATCCATTTCACTAGAATCAATTTCATCAAGTACAATAAACTATAATGAACTATCCATTTCATCAACTTAATCAAATGTAATGAACTATAATGAACTATAATGAACTATATTCCATTTCATCAACTTAATCAAGTGTAATGAACTATAATGAACTATAATGAACTATATTCCATTTCATCAAGTATTATAAACTATAATGACCTACAATGAACTTCATGAACTGACCCATCTAAACGGACGGATCTAAACTGATCCATCTGCCGAGGCTCCGCCGCTGCACCGGGGCACGCTTTGCCTTGCGGAGACACCTCGCAAGTGGCCACCTGGGCGATGGTCACACCCGAGTCCCACCGGTGAAAATGGCTGGCAGTGGCTGCAAGTTGCAAGATGGTTCATCGTTAATACTGGTGAATAGTAGGTACAGGTAATGGCAGTAGGTAATTGATGGTTATTATCTAATGCAGTATTGATAGTAGGTAATGGTAGGCAAATATAGTATTAGTAATGGTGTTAATAGTAGATCACTGCAAGATGCTAGTTGCAAGTTGCAGTGGTGATAATGATTCATCGTCAATAGTGGTAAATGGTAGGTATTGGTAGTAGATCATTGGTCAGTAGGTAATTGGCAGTGGATAATGGGGGTAATGGTAGTAGACACTGGTTTAATACCACTTAACTACACATTACTTAAGGATAAATGGTCAGGGTCAGTAGATAATTGGTTAGTGCTGGTTAGTACCAAAGGCTAGTAACTAGTAAGATTCTTGGTTTGCAATAGTGGATAATGGCTCTTTGTGCTGAATAGTTCGTAATCGTTGCTGGTTGTAATGGTTGTTGGTAGTCGATACTGATGCTGGTGTGATAGTCGTTGACAACGATTATTGGTGAATAATTCGTAAAATGTTTAACGATCGGTAAATAGAATGGGCCAATGTATGAATGGTAAACATCTTGAGATACTGGTACTTTTCGAGGATGGCTTTATTGGCTTCACTGGTCGTTTGTTGTTGATGATTCTCAGAATGGGTAGCCCATGGTAGCCCGATGGTCCCAAAACAAAAGAGCTAGAAACACTTTCAACAATGATCAAAGACAGGTGCTGGAGCTGCGACAGGTTCAGTCCCTAGCCGTATATGTGTACGTCTTCGACGTGATGATCCAGAAATGGAAATGTACACGTTTTGTTTCTACATGTAAATACATGTGTATATATATAAATATATATGTATATGCATATAATCTGTGACAACGAGATATATAATTGTATATTGTTCATGTGTAATGTAGGTATGCGTCGTATGTTTTTTTTCAATGCCCTTCCCATGCAACAGGCTGTG
Source organism: Symbiodinium kawagutii (assembly GCA_009767595.1). Taxonomy (NCBI): domain Eukaryota; class Dinophyceae; order Suessiales; family Symbiodiniaceae; genus Symbiodinium; species Symbiodinium kawagutii. The sequence goes on from VSDK01005793.1 coordinate 225,365, forward strand.
CCAAAGCTCATCCAACATGGCTTGCCGCCAAGTTGCAGCCAGCGGTTGTGAGCAGCCAACAGAGCAATTGCCCATGGCCCACCGCTCGGGTTGCGCGAGCTGCTGGGCTGATGACTGAAGGAAACGGCGAGAAGTTGCAGGTGCTAACAGCGACCGTGTAGCTCAGGCTTCTAGTTCTGCTCCGTAGAAGTGGATTTGGGGGGATCTCTACCAAAAGAGTTGATTGCTGAAAATGAAGATTAATGAATGATTTGGGGGTACCCCTAGTTGAGAAACACCCATATCATCAGACTTGCCTAGAAACTATTTGCATCTAGTTGTTAGAGGTGTTCCTCTCTGGTCTACAATGACAATGGATAATCATGCAAGTAGGTTGCTAACCGATCGGAATGGAATCTAATGGATCCACCATACATAGCAATGGATACACTCCTGGGCACCAACATATACCTTCCCAAATAGAGGTCGGATGACCAGTTTCCTTTTAGAGGATGACCTTTTGGTCGGGTCCGGCTGTCAATTTCCAGGAGAATGATTGAAATTCTACTGATAATGGGGTTAACATCACCCATCCTTTAACCATTGATCATTACAGTATAAATCAAAAAAATCTCACCATTTAACCATCATGCTAACCGTTCATCCACCACCAGGTAGCTTCCTTACCTAGCAGGGTGAATCCGATGGCTCATCCCCTGAGCAACCCCGGCTGACGACACGGGGAAGTTCATGATGCCCTGAGCGATGGCGGAGTCCAGAGCCTCTGGTGATTGATGGTTAAACTATCATTTTAAACCAGTAAATGAGTGATAAAATATTGGTGATTGGTGGTCATGAATGAGTAACAAAGTATTCACTGGTGATCATTATCACTCATTTGACCAGCATCAATGCATCTTTAAACCAGTAAATGAGTGATAATGATGCTTCAAAAATTTATTGATACTGGTTGATAATGGTGAATAGTGGTTAACAATGATTAATGATCAACAATGGTTGATGATAAGGTTAATGTATGATTAATATGGCTGATAATCCCTTGATAATGGTTACATCATTGTTGTATTGTTGATAAAATATGGCGGCGAATTATCGTCAATAATTCCAGTTGTAAGTTAGTAGTATCTTAAAGGATATGACGTGATGTGAATAAGTACAAACAATAGTGATAGTAATGACATATTGCATGATGTAAGACTAACTTTGGGGATGATACATACCTAATAGGTATCATAGTTACGACCTTTATGCGCTGAGGTCATCCCAGGGCCGACAGCGCCAAATCCCAAGTCATCTAGCAGGGTCCACTGCAGTACCGTCAGTTAGCAGCTGGCAGCTATGCCATCACATTACAATGGATGTATACTTGACTGCTAGATAGTGTATAAAGGTGGGTGCATGATATGCATGTATGTACACATAGGTACTATTGTGTGCACTTCCAATCTGATACCATTAGGTTTGTTAGTATATCATATGCATTAACGTACTGTTCTGGGAATGAACATGGTCATCAGCGAGAGTGACCCAGTGACCCAAAAATAAGATAGCATTCTAAATACCATCAACCTGCGACAAATGAGCGAATCGTTTCTTGCATCATCGTCCATAACTGTAGTGATGACAGACCCATAGTGGTATCTTGATGCAGTCCTCCATGGATCTCATGATATACCATAGAACAACCAGCATGCAGAGGCCACGAATCCGCAACCATAGGAGGTTCAGATCGGGCCTCAGATCGGGTGACCATGTAGTCCTGTTTATTTGGCATCCTGGGGTATCATGGTTAAATTGCAAGAAATTCCCCTGTCTTTATTTCAAAGTCTGGCAATAAGAAATACACTGACCGATGCGATCTAGTAGTATATTCTGCAGTTCTGCAAGAGCGCGATATGACAAGCAAAATGTTAATCTTCAGGAAAATCTGGCGAAACAGGACCGTCACTTTGGGAGCTGGGGGAAATGGGGGCACCCAAAAATTTACTAAGTGGAAAACATGCCCCAACCATACAATATTCCATATTGTTACCTCCGCAATCCCACCGTGTCTTAATCAATCTGAACTTCCCTAGCCATATTGCTGCTGGTCATTAGCCAAAGATATTCATCACAATCACATGTCGAGTTTGATCATCAACAAATGACTCATCATTATCAGGCAATATGCATTGCAAGCATCACAGTAAAACCATGTGTTTTGCAAGCATCATAGTAAAACCATCTGTCTAACCATCATCACCCATAACCCACTGCTGTGAATCTCACAGTTCCAAGCAGCCTCCGCCGTCACGACAGAGTCAAAGACATTCACCACGAGGCCATTGATCTCCGTCACAGTCAGACGCTTGGTGTTGATGTACACCTATCAGTGATGGACTGGCAGATTGTCCAACCTGAATTTGTTGGCTTATGTGTTGGTCTATGTGTTTGACTTCTGTGTGTACCCAAAACTTTACGATTTTGCTGGCTTCTGGTTGCAATCCGCGCTTCACTTTCAGTATGTGCTTGTGTGTATGTGTGTATGTGTGTACGTGCGTCTGTGCACAGCATGCGTACATGTATTCATGTCCGAATGTAATTGATGAAATATACAGAAAGAGCACCCGCCGTTCAACTGAAAATCCGCTTGGTGGACCCAGCGACTCAATAAAGCGAATGACACACTCACAAATTGTCGGAAAAGGCCAGGTACTCCGCGCGTTCCCGAGCCGTGTTTATGCATAGACACTAGCAAAAATGACACAGAAAAGATAATCCACAAATAAATCCCTCGAAAGTCGTGGAAGCAAAGTATAAACACCAGTTTTGGAAAAGCAGGGCAACCAGGTCCCATCTTCAGGTTTCATCTTAAGTTACTCAGAACCAGCTAGTTGCATTCTGCCTTCATAACATTCTGCTAACGGTTTTGGGTGTAGGATGAACCGCCTAGGATTCTCCAACTAGTATGGATACACATCAGCTCGTTCACCTAAGAATCTACAAGCTCATCATAACAATCACTATTATGACATAGTAGCAACATCTAATAACCACTAGTGACCACTAATCATGGGTCATCACCCTTTCTGTAACCAGGGACACCGCCTTGGGCCGCCTGCACTGTGGCGTCACGTGTATCCGAAGTCTGCAGCCGCCGTCCACTACCGTGGAAGGCCAGCCCCGCCCGCTCCACTTCCACCGTGGAAGGCCAGACCCGCACGCTCCACTTCCTGTGCAGCTGGGGATGATTTCAAGCTGAGGCGTGTCTGAGACACGCCTCAGCCTGTGTTTAGAAAGGAAGAATGTAGATAGAGATATATGGATATTGATATGAGTTATATTATATGTGTATATGTAAGCATTTATGTGTTAATCATATTATGCCAATTGCACATATACATATATCTTGCTGCCTTGCTGCCTTGCTGCCTTGCTGCCGTGCCTGTGTGTATACTAGATGTATACGTTGGTGCATACATGCATGCATATATGTTTCTTCAAATATCTATATATATATATACACATGCCAACATGCTTGAGACCAAATTATCAAAGTTCACTATACTAGATATTGCACACATATATATATATATATACTATATCCACCACTTATATAAGAGTTTTCTCGAGGATGTTCGAATGATAACTGATAGGCATTGGCTTTGCGAATGTATGTATACCATGCATGTCTGTTTGCAAGCATGCACATTTCTACATGCCTGGCTGCTCATGACCATGATATCATAAGACATACTGCACTTCTATGGTATACAGTCCATCAATGTCTCGTTGTCGGGTGCATGCATCTGTTGCTGACGTACCTCATGTACTAACCGTATTTCTAGACCAAAACTGAAACAGGGTGAAGGAAGAACACTAAACTTTTGTGGATCGCGGTAACACCTTAGTGTTGGGAGTATATCGATGCATCTCTGCCAACCACTGCCATACCTGGTTGTCCCAAAAAATAATTGAACATAGTTGAACTGCATATGGATGCTAGAGATAAACAGGGAGAAGCTTGTCTTTTGATTAGGGCTGTGGACAACATGAAATATGCACATACATACAATGTGGGCCCCCCTACTGTAGTCATATGTGGTTTTAATTCGCCATAAGACCAGTGCTATATCAGTCAGAAGTGACAGCCTAGTTATAAACCAACGTATAATCACTATTCATCACTTGGCCATCATCAACCATACTTACCCATAGGTGATCATTCATCAGGGCCATGAATCATGAATCAACCATACTTAACCATAGATCACCTAAGTCATGAATCAACCGTACCTAACCATACACAACCTCAGTTCACTTACGATTGGGGTCCCCACCACCCCGCCTGGAAGGGGATGTCCAGCTTGTCGGCCACCGCCAGCCTGGACCAACAATCCGCAACCCGCGAACCGATGAGTCGAAGATGAGTACGGCTGAGGTGAAGTACTTCATTGCTATAACTGGTTTATAGTCGTTCGAATATGGTTAGTACAGGTTAATGGCTAGTGATTCATGGCTACCGGTTTATACTGCTTATTCTAGAGCTCGTAAGGAATAGAATGTATTAGATTTAATAGCTTAATAGATGTGTTTTGTAAAGTGGCTTGGAATATGTTAGGAATAGATTTGCCTAGCATATGGTTAGTAATAGCTTTGGTTGTCTCAACTATCGCTATTAAGCTGTTGGAATATGGTTAGTACAGGTTAATGGTGATAATTGACACTGACATGGATACACTTGGGGTCCCAGAGCTGTTCATCGAAGGGAAAGCCACTGTTTTTGGGCAACTGCGACTGTGACACTGAAGGTCGATGCGAATGTCTCATGCCAAGATCCGGGGCAGAAAATAGCCAACAATTACGGATGTGCACTGTTCACCTGGAGTTGGTATTCACAAGACATGTGGCTCTGAAAACACAGAAAATAATCCTTTCACATGAATCAAGTAGTTGTGAGTGATACCTAAAAAATTGACAATTCCAGCTTCATGGATCATCAGAGTACATGGCCAAAGCCGGTGTTTCTAAGCATCGTGGCATCTCTGTTTGACCCTCTGCACATCGCATCCTCGATGTAAATTGAATCCATTCAATGCAAGGGTATGGCCAATCCTCGCTCCCAACCCAGTTTTAAGGACAATATCTAGATGACTACGTATAACTGGATACACATGTGTATATATATATATACACACCGATTTGAGCATATATGCATATATGAATGTGTATGTTTTGAATACATATATATATATATACATATGTATACGCCGACAGGATTAAAGAAAAACAATGTGTTTAGTTTCGCTCATCGGCTAGTACCCGAAGAAGGAATTTCTATGATGTTTTTTTCCCTAAACGGTTGTAATTTCCGATCAACATACCAACACTTCACTTTTAGGGAGTTTCTACACACTATCGTATCATTTGGCTAGAACACTCTCGGTAGCTTCTCAGCTCTCCCTTTAAAGGGCTTTATGGATAAGCCTTTAAAGAACATAAGTAGTAATGTAAGAAACCACTTGTCCCATCATGACGCAACAATATGGCTTATGAGGAAAATACATGGAAACATCAGGAGCGACTGCAAGTTTAGGGGGAAAGCATAATTATGGAAAAATACATGAATCAACATCATGATGCAACCATAATTATCGAAACAAATTCTAGAAAATCAACGGGTCCGAAAGTGGATGTTTTCGTTGATTTTTTCGGGCAAACTACCGAAGAATATCACCTTTTTTTCTATCATTCTGTCGGTGACTGTACGCTATCTCAATTATCCTTGTTTATTTCATGAATCAATCATCTACCATCTACATCCAGAACCATCTGCCTGCCTATGTATCTATTGAACTACGCATTGGCTTCTCTATCTGTACCTAAGTTGATCTTAAGTATCTGGCGGATCACATCAGGTCAACTTCCAGCGACTCCAGCGAAGTCTTCCCAAGGCGCCTGGTGTAGTGAAGGGTCTTGTTTTTCCATTCGGTCCAACAAGCCTGTGCCGACGCAGGGAGGCTCTGAGAACCTTGAGCTGTCAATCAAAACCCATGTCCTCCCTCTGGTGCTTGAGATTTACATTTACACTGCGGCAGCTCATCCGATCCTTATTCAAAATGGGCCAAACGTATATATGTCATAAGCCCATATAGTATGGCTGGCGCATCCAATGTCAAAACAAATCATTCCCTCTTATCCACCGCTTCGGATTTCATTGGTACGTACCAATGTATGCCTATGTTCATTCACACATAGTCACACAACATAATGTACTCAATATAGAAGTTTGTTCATACATGCTACTGAATACATTGTGTCAAGGTATAGTTGCCATCAAAAGTAAACCAAGTTTTGAGGACGACCAATGTGCAAAGCCATCATTGTTCTTTCCATTATGACTACATTTATCAACAAGGCATGGTTGATAACAATGGCTACAAAATAACCATAGTTCACAATCACGATTGATGACCATGTTTGACAATAGTGAGTAACCACTGTTGGCCATTTTAATCATCACCACCATCACCAATTGATGATTGACCGATGATTATTTTCAACCATTGATTGTACCTTTACAGATTGTCCACCACTGTCAATCATCACTGGTGATTGTTAATAATGATGTGCAATTCTTTATCAAGTGCTTAATCAATATGAAACATGGTTTAAGAGGATTTATGTATGGTTTACCAAGCCTAATCGGATGCACCAACCTTTGATGTTGATAACTCGTGACTATACGGAACCACCAATTTTGACAAACCATCAGAAGAAATACTGTTTAAAAAACTACTACAATTAACAACCATGCTCACCATTGCATAAGCATTATGCAAACCATCATTCACCATCATTATCCATTTTAAAAGCATCACGAACCATCATTCAACCATTAGATACACCATCATAAAACCATCGCGAATCATCATTAACCATGCTTGACCATGATTGTCATCAAACCAGGCTTGAACATCACTCACATACTTGATTCACTGTGATTAACCATCATCAAACTATCAAATTATCATCCACCACTATGAACCATCATTAAACCACTATGAAGCATCATTTGACCACTAGACAAACCATCATTCATCATGGTGAACCATCCATTTCAGCCACCTACCTAGGCATCCTTCACCATCCCAGGCTCACCACGGCGCGCCTCGTTGCATTGCACGGCCATGCTCCAAGTGGCCACAGCTTCCACTCGGTTACCCCGCTCCGGTCGCACGCCTAAGATGGGCGATGCGGTCGGCGCAGGTGGTGGATGTACATGAGAACAGAGTTATGTGTAGAGGCCTGAGCCAGCACAGTTCGTACCAGCATCGCCACGGAGACAACAAGTGGTGGCACACCAGTAGCGAGCTGGAAACAAACGGATATGACCAGGTCAAGCCAGTGGTTCATTGGCTTGTGACCATAATATGTATCGAATGACCAAGGTTGAATAGCTGCCCAATATTGGATTGTGTATTCATGGTTTATTATGACCAACTCGTCAGTATGGTTTAGTGTGCACAATGATATTTCCATAATGAACCAGATATACACTCTCGATACTTGAACGGCATATGTTCATCTTCTTGGACCACCATGAACCATGGTGCTTCCCAAATTGGGTGACTTTTTCTCGCCCCACCGTGGCAAACCAAGGTGCATTGACCACGCGCAACCACGGCGTTGCTGCCACATTTGTCGGCGCAGTGTTGGATGAAATGATCAAAGAACTTGTTCTCCATGAAGCATTGGTAGATGGGGGAGAACTCCAAAGCATCCTGTGAAAGAATCGACCCCTGGAAACTCGTGACCCCACTGGTGGGGCACGTTGATGCAGGGTTCAGCATGGATGTTGACATCTGATTCATGTGGCACCCCTAGTGGGAGTTTCACCAGGATAAGCTGCATGAAGCTGGATGGGTGTATTTTCAAGCATTAGGCAGGATAACCATGGGGTCAAGGCGAGATTAGGATTCCGTGTTTCAGGGCATTCCCATCTCTACTGTTGGCCGCCTGGACTGCCAGTGGAATTCTTCATGTGGAACCCATTCATTTGGGTCTGAAAACTGCAGAAGGTGCCAAGTTGGGCAGCACCAATCAGCATCATTTATGGGAAACCAACCAATTCTGGTTGGTGGTTTGAACCCCTATGAAAAATATCATTACTAGGGAGAATAAGAAGTGTTTGAAACCACCAACCACTTTTCATTTAGGGAAACCACCCAATTTCGGCAAACCACCTTTCAAGCCACCGCCGGGATGTCTCATTTGTTGGTGCAACAACTGGTCACTGCCAGGTAACTCTAGAGCGGTTACTGGCTATGAAGTGGTTTGGTGTATGCACTTCTTGATGGCTGATGTGGGATTTTGATTGGTCTACGTCCCCTATCATGAAATTTCTGAATAATCCCCAACTAAACTGGCTGTTTGATGGCTTTGACAAAAGCGGTGAATTTGATGCTGCAGAGGACAAAAACGAGACATGATCGACAGGATTCAGAGTGGGAATATGCCCCTTCCTAGTGGTTGTTGTCAAGGAGCATGAAGTACCTTGTACAAACCATGCAAAAGTAAAGCTGTTGACAACACTCACTACTCTGAGACTCTGAGCCAATATTTACCATGATCAAGCAAACGACTCGGTGTTTTAGTCAACTCTGTGAGGATCTGTGTATGGCTTCAGAATCACGATCACCGGCAATCAACCAATGCTGATCATAATGACTACGAACCAGTAATCAATTAATTAGTAAACCCTCACTCACCCTGGATATTCTGATCAACCAACATTCACCCTTGGCTTAGGTGGCCAATAACTCCCCAGGCTCATCACGCGAGCGAGCTACCCAGTTCATTTTCGCCATCTCTTCGCTGATGAGTTCTTCGTTGATGCCAGCGTTGGAGCCCCCCTGGCGCCATGCTTCAGCACTGACAAGCTGGTCTCATGATGGGTGCCCTGCTGCCTACGTGCTCCACGGGTAGCCTTGGGGGTACCACCAGAGACCCCACAGGAATCGATGTTGCTGGCAGAGCCACTGGGCCACAGGGGCGCCTTGTTCCAGACCAGGACGCCGAAGATCCGAGTATCATCTTGGAAGGCTGAAAGGATCGCGACCAAACATCTTGAGCAATTGCCAGGTCACACTGCCATGAATTGTTTTGTTTCTTGTGGTAACAAGAGATTCACCAAGGAAGAACAAACTGATACTACATGTGACCGGCTTCGAAAATCTCAGGGTTCGTGTTTCCCACTTGCTTTTGCGCAAGAGTGTGTGTGTGTGTGTGCGTGTGAAGTCTGAAACTGCCAGGAACCGCTTTGCCTCGCACGGGCGCTGCTAGGGGCCCTGCTGAGCTTCGGATATGCAATCTTTCCTGGAGTCGCCGTGTAGCTGAAGTTCTTCACGCCCAGGACTTGTAATGTGGATCCAGCCTGATCAAAATTGCGAGATCCGGAAGATTCTACGTCCTAACACAGGCAACGCCAGTCCTCAAAGCCATGTAAATTCTCAAGCACGGGTGAGTTTTACCGAACATACCCAGCACGTGATCACACGTCCACTTTGGCAAGGCCCCTGTGGGAAGACTGGTGCCAGCGGAGGCCTCCCCAGCAACCAACTCTGGACCATGCTTCACGAAGACGATGGCATCTTGAGTGGTATGAGCATAGGTATCCTTGCAGCGGATGGTGGGAAGAGACCACCAAAATCATCCAAAACCATCGAAAAAAAACAGCTGAGTTGTGAATGTGAAACGTTTGATTCCATTTGTTAAGACAACGCTATGACACAAGGTTTTCCTCTTGTGGTTTCTACCAGAACCCTTTATTGGTATTTCTGGATAGTGTGATGTGGGTGTCTGGATCACGGATCACCTGTGGGTGTGCCTTGAATGAGTTTTAATTGAGAACCGGAAGTCTGATCCACTGCGCCGACCAATCAACATGAGGGTCCTTGGTTGCTCTGCCATAGTGAGACCATAAGTTGTGTTCACCACGGGCGCGGACAAAAACCCTTGTCCTCCTGAACTAGCAATCATGATGCTCGAAAGATGTTCATGATCATGATGTTGCCAAATGGATGAATAATTCGCAAGATGTTCGAAAGATGTCCCCAAATGATCGGAAGTTGCCATAACGGGGTGATATAAGACGTTCAACCACCAGCTTGAGTTTAGGCCCCTAATCGGATATCAGACACGCCAGAACCCCTTCAACCCTCTTGGATTTTAATGTACTTTCGCTGCTTCACACACAGCTTACTCTGCTTCATGTCTTCGATTGGTCTTATAAGGTCTTCTGACAGATCCTTGCAACATATTTCCATAGCCATCGTGGACCAAACGCGTGGAGTTTCCCTTGTTTTCCAGCTGTCTCTCAAGTCATAGGGGCACCCTACCCACCCCCACCCACCCCACCCCATGAGGGTTAATTCCCCTTAAAGGTTCCCTGATCTAACACCGTAAGATCTGGTCCCAAACACACTGCAGGCGACGGCTGAGACAGTTGTTTTCCAGAGCGCAGGCTACGCTAAATCTTGAGCCATACCGACAAGGTATGAACAGTCCATGAACAAGTGACAACAGAAGCTACGAAGACATGTTGAACTAACTATGAACATTGCGTAGGGGACTAACTACAAAAGAATCACAAACAGACACAAATTTTCTTGTGCCCGAAGCATGTTGAAAAAGGAAACTAAAAACGTCACTACAGGACTACTGCTCTTCGAGCGTCACTGCCTCTAGCAAAAGTAAAAACATGCAGAGCAAGCAGATGCACAAAGCTTGCGACGACAACTCCATTGAACTTCACCGATGAGTCGGTATATGTTCAGGTCGCTCTTTTTCATGAAGTATTTTTGTTGTACACATGAGCTCCTTGATCACCTCCATTGTGACCAACTTTGTGACCAATCGCGACGATGCCAACCTCCCTGATTCCATCCTTGGCCTCTGTTGCCATGCCACCAATCTCGTTGGTTATCTTGGCGCCAGTAAGGAAATTTCTTGTGATTTGGGGTTCCTGAATGAAGTGGGGTTCCACTACTTGCATCATCATGGTGTGATGGGTTGGCCACTCAGCATCGCAGGCACCAATTGAAAATGATGGAACTTTGCCTGCTGGCCTTCAAAAAAGAACAGCCGTTTATTAACGCGGTGGCTTTGGGTGGGGCGGGAAGGGTTGCCAGGTCAGCACCAGTGTGCTATACACCCATGCTCCGTCCACAACATGCCTTGCACGCGGCCAAGATCCCTGGAAGCCATGAACTCCCAAAACGAGAAATAATCAACGCGCAGGGCGCTTTGACAGCTGACACACCGAAAACCATGTGCACACACTTGGTGCCTTCATTGCTGAAACATGGGCCCACCTATCATCTATTTTTTCTAACCTCTATCTATCTATCTATCTATCTATCTATCTATCTATTGCTCTTTCTGTCTCTTTATCTACCTATTTATCCATCGACTTATCTTTCACGTCCATCTATTTATCTATCTATCTGTCTGATCTCTGTAACTACCTAGTGAATATGTGTCTATGCATCAAGCTACACACAAATATTTTCCGAATGTATGTATGTATGTATGTATGTATGTATGTATGTATGTATGTATGTATGTATGTATGTCTGTATGTATGTATGTATGTATGTATGTATGTATGTATGTATGTGTGTATGTCTGTATGTCTGTATGTCTGTATGTCTGTATGTCTGTATGTATGTATGTCTGTCTGTCTGTATGTCTGTATGTCTGTATGTCTGTATGTCTGTATGTCTGTATGTCTGTATGTCTGTATGTCTGTACGTCTGTATGTATGTCTGTATGTCTGTCTGTATGTATGTATGTATGTATGAACAAACCAACAAACGAACAAACGAACGAACGAACGAACGAACGGACGAAGAACCAACGAACGAAGGAACGAACGAAGGAACAAAGGAATGAACGCATGAATGAATGAATAATGACTGAGTGAAATCCTGTTTTTGAACATCACTGGATAGGTACTGCCTGGGGTAAAGGAACATGGCGCGTATAATATATATATATATGTGTGTGTGTGTGTATGTGTGTAAATACTTGGGGCACGGCTAGTAAACAACATTAAACAGCCATGCCCCAGGTTCTTCCTGTTCACCTCACATCGGTTCTAACGTCAGAAAATCACTTCAGGCAAGCAAATTTTTTTTCCACATCGAACCGGAGCTGGTAGTCGTGAATTTGGCATGTTGCCAAATGAATTTTGCACTGCGCCAACTGTGTGATTGGAAGAGTGCTTGACAAACAAACATTTTTTGAAACATTAACTCCTATCAGCCATTGCTGGATTCAACTTCCAACCTTTTCTCAGGGTTCGATTCAACTTCAGCTTTCTGAAGTCTTGCTTTCTTCCGGGCTTCCATCCTGGCAACTACTTCCATAGCTAAGGGGTGCTTCCTATGTCTCAGTTCCCAGAAAGCGCAAAGACCAAGTCGTCTCGCTTGTCGGTTCTCCTAGGCAGCAATTATTTTTAAACACCCGAATTCTAAACCATTTCCAAAAACAATTTTGTTCACTCAATGAAGCATATCTAACGCAACCTCCACCAAGGGTCGGATTTGATTAGGTACTGCCAGTGCTGGACCAGCTTGTTCGTGTCCAAGGTGATCATCAAATGGCTTTGTCCATACTTTGCTCTTTCCCTCGAAGTGTTCACCATGGCTTACCCACAGCTGCTTAGACTTGGTTTAAACTATGAGCCAGAATCTATCATCATGAAACACTTGAACACCGGTTCTTTGAAAACTGACAATGCCACTGTGAACAGCTGCAGCACTTGGACTGAAAACGTGCCAACACCCAAAACATTTTTCCGGATTTTCGAGTTTGGCACTGCAGGGTCGTCAAAATCACGCACTCTGAAGAATGCAATGCAAGAGCCAAGGGCTACCAGTTGAACAAATCAACGCTGGCCAATTTGGCTCGCGGTCCACAAGGCGTAGTCTCACACCTGCGCATCGTTGGGGTTGATTTCAGGGAAAAGAAGGTACTTGGAAGAACTGTCAAATTGTTTCTTCACGTTCTGAAGTGCAAAAACTGTCGAACATGAATCATGAGATTGGATAAATGGGAGCGAAGGAAATGGAAAAAACTGTTTTGTTGCTTCTGGACGGCTGTGGTCAAATAGGAAAAATCACACATTTCACTAGACTTTTGAACATGCGATTTTGAAAAAACGTTAAAAATTTACCATGTCTTTTCGGATCGAACTGGAAAAACTTTCGGGCATGAACCATGTTCTTGGAGAAAATGGCAAACCATGTATTTAGAACAAACTGTTATTTTTTCAAACCTGACTGTTTTTGATTGAAAGACCATCCAACATATGAGTTTGAGAAAAATATTTCCTGCTGATAAGTCATTGTACCAAGTGAACGGGAAAAAACCCTGGCCTCAGGGGAGTTCAAGTAAAGATCTTCAAGAAAACCAGGTCCTCAGAGTACAGGAGTTTTGGGCTGGATGCGCTGCGCTCTCCGGACATGGTGACACAAAATGCATTCAAGGCACTGTTGGTCAGTCGATTGACCAACAAGAACTTGACCATGGGCACACAAACCACAACTGATATCTTTTCCTTGGGCTCTTTCGTCCTGTCTGCAAAATGGGTTTCAGATGCATACTACACACAACAAAATAAACATGTTAAAATGTAGCAAATCAATCAATGGGTTTCTGATGCACACTTTTTGCAAAAAACGAACGCATATTAATCAAGTAGCAAGTTCAGTCCTGAACATCTTGATTTGTGGGGCAGCAAAGTGGGCGAGCTCTGCATCAGCCACGACAAACATATCCATATCAGGATCAGCATGGAAAGTCCTGGTTGCAATCATCGGCTCACCCTTCTCCTTCCCAAAGATGATCTCCGAGAATTCATTGGGCACCATGGCGACAAAGTTCTGGAAAAATATCCTGAATGACATCAGAACGACAATGTGGCCTAAAAAATGACAAGGACACCATTAAAGTTTCAATTCCATGACCATGATGAATCATCACAAGTCAACAATATAACGCTACCAAGAATCGCCTGCCTCGTGTCACCGCCCGGCTGGTCTTTCATGATCTGCACAGCATGGCGCTTGAGGGGTTTGAAATAGCAAACCCTCAGCTCATTGAAGCACATGAACACTACGTCGTCAGAAGTCTCAACGCTGCGCAGCAATTTGTCAGACAGCTCCGTGTCTGTGGGAAGTGCTGCTGCATCTCCGGGCATTCTCAGGCGCTTGAATGCCCATTCAACTCGGCCAACGAGGTTCGCCCATGGAACTTGGCCAACAAAGGGCAACATGGCTAAACTCTAAATGTCACTACAGTTACAGCCAAACATCAAACTGAAATTGCGTTGACGAGAATGGTTTGATACACAAAGAGGTGACGTAACCGATTGCTGCTCAGCTCCAACATAGATACCAAATTCCAAGTGCCAATTCTTTCCAAGGACACAGGCGGGGCACGGCTCATTCATACCTTTTGTAACCATTCTGACTGGCAATCGTGAAAAATCTCAGGTTTCTGTCGTACACGATCTGAAAAGCTTGCCGTATCATCTTTATCATTTATCATTTAAAAAATTCTTAGCCCATGAAAACACTTCTGAACTGCCTTTGCTCCCTTCAAACAAATTGATAAATAAGACCCACTGCTCAGCCCCGCTGCTCACTGGAAGCTGAATTTCCCACCTCAAATTTGGCCAGCGGGGAGCCAAGGCTTGGTCTTCCAATCGAGGCGAAAAGGACAAGGAAGGCTTGTGATTTGAATCGCAGTAAAATTTCGAAGTCAAAACACCTTTGTTCTGTCTCTGAGTGTCCCTGACAAAAGCACGTTGCGGATCGCCTGGGGCCAGGTTCTGTGGCATGACACCTACCAACAAATTGCAATGAACATGTTCCAAAAGGCAATGAGTCAAAGCCACGCAAAAACAACGATTTCTCCGGATTTGTTCTGGTTGCATTGCAACAGGTTGCAATTTTTCACTTCGCTCTAAGTCTGGAATCAGCGCAAACAGCAAAAAAGCAGCTGCTTAAAAATTGAAGCTCTCTCACTTTGAACCAGGGTCAGCTCTGACTTGATCACTCAATGGCGGTTTGTCCTGAACCATCTTCATGGGAGGGCTGGTAATCTGAATAGCTGCCATACCAATGGTAATCGTCACCCCAGCTGCGGTAGCTGGACCTGGACCTCTCCCTCGATGATCCCCAGTGGCTGCACTCTTCACTATGAGAACTCGAGAAGCATCTTGAACTCGTCGTAGTGTGGCCTATTGGTGAACGAAATGCCGCTGGTGGACCTTCACCACCCTTCTCGCAAAGTGCCACGGGCTCGCCTGATTTGGAGGAAATCAACGAGAAAAACAAATTGATTTCAATATGTAGAGTCCTATCAACTGCAACAACATGTATCTAATTGCTAACCATCTCAACGCTGGTCTTCTGTTGCTACAACTTCTGCTACTACTTCCGCCTTCAAAATTACGTACCATTACCATCACTATTTGTTCTTCTCATGTGTCTTGAACCCCTACATGAAAAATATTATCGTTTCATTGCAATGAATTGGCGCTAGCATCACTTTTGCTCCACTCAACTCTGACCTGACCTAGTGTCCCTGTCGCAAATTGACAGCCAATCAGAATCATCACATGAAAAAAATCCTTGTATGGTCAAGCAGCTTGTCGGTCCAGCATCAGAACCACCGTCCTTCTTCAACTTGGAATCCCCTGCGTTGTTGGCTAAAAGTCCGTCTTTCTCCAAGTCCACAACTTCTGGCTCTGCTTTGGTGGGGCCGGCATTTGGCGGGAACATGATATGCCGCTCATCAACATACACTTTGATCCATGCTTCCCTCAGCCGCGGTTCTCCCGGATTGCTCATGGCGGGTAAATGAAGTACGGAAAAGCTTGAATCTTAGGCAAAACCCCCGGCAATTGGACCAAGGGAGCAGCAAAACAAAATGAATGAACGCAGTGAATCAAGATCTTGGCCAAATTTGCATTGCTATTAGAATGACAAAGCTCTGGCATCTAAAACAAGTGAAGCACGCACGGGCGCGGACAAAACCCCATTTTTGCTGGGCACCATCCGCAACCGTGAGCTTCCGCCACTTTACAGTCAAATCAGCCAACATGGCATCAGTCTTCATCGACAGCCTCGCCCACTGGTTCTGCGTCCTTCCCATCATCTGCTGCCACTTCCTCGTCTTCCTCTGCATTCTCCTCTTCTCCTCCCTCGTCGTTGGCCCCATCATCTTCCCCAGCTGCTGCCTCAGAATCAGCTGCAGCTTTGCCATCCACCGCAGGAGTTGCTCCTTCTGACGCTGCTCTTGCTGCACCATGTCGTTTGGTCTTGCCATCAGTGAGCAACGCTGCTTTCATGGCAGCCTCAAAACCATGGCTGATCGAGACCAACACAAACCCTTCACAAACAAAAGTCACGCAGCACAAATCTACTAAAACAAATATTTGGAAACAGTTTACACCTGGAAAGTTGGGCTAAGCAACAGCCATCTCCTTGACTTGCTCGACTGATTTACCTGCCCGAAGTGCTGCCACAGCTTCATCCTGGGCCCAACGTGACAAATGATCACACTAACAAGTCATCGACCAGGAAACCTCCACGCCAATGCTGCCAGGGCGCAGCAATCTTTTTCAGATCCTCCTTCTCAAACACGGCGCCATTGATCTCAGAAACATGTTCCAACAAAACACAACAAAAGCAACTGTTCGCATGTGGCTGCTCTAAAATGAGTCCGACATGCATTGCGCTGGCTTGCCACCAAGGGGCTGACATGGCTTGGGATTTCTTGGGGTGTACCCCTTCCCGATACTTGATCGCCCAGCCATTGGCACCCTTGTGCCACACAGGGTTCTCGTACATGTCGGAGGGATCCGTGATGGCTCCGTTGCTCTTTCTTCCAGGCTTCTTCTTGGGTCCTGAGCCACAAATTGAGACTAAAAATTACGCAAATTGCATCAACCCCCTCGCCTTCTTTGCCAGCACTTACAGCACTCGCCGGGCGCTTCATCGAAGAAGAGCTTGCCTCGGGAGCCTCAGGCTCAGCTGTGTTGTCTGCTTCTGCCACGGTGCTCTCAGGATTGGCTGCTGCTGCCTTTGGTTTTGCTTTTGCTTTGCTGGATGCCTTGGGTTTTGCCTTTGCTTTAGACTTACCTTTTGCTTTTGCTTTGGCTTTTCCCGCCGCTGGCTTGGCAACGGCTTTGGGACCTGCTTTCGCTTTACCACGTGCTTTGGGTTTGGCCTTGGGATCGGCGCCCCTCGCTTCTGGCGCGGCAGCCCCTGATCCTGCAGGTCTTCGTTCCTGCTGGAAAACAAATGCCAAAAGAAACAAACATGAGAACACAAAGGAATTAGATCACATCATCAAACTAATGTATTGCGCAAAGAAACATTGTCGGCAGTCCTCTCCAGAATCACTCAGGTCAGCTTCACCAACTGTCTGGAACACTGGCATCACAGCGCGCCAAGGCTGAACAGAAATCCTTCTATTAGACTCTGTGAAGCGGCTGAGGCAAAGACCCAAATCAACGTCATCGGCCAAAGAAATCATTCTTTTGAGGAATGCTAGAAACCGGCCATTCCATTCAACAAACCATTCAAAGTGCTGAGCAAAATGTGCTGCACCTCACAACATAAAACCTGGCATGTCAATGTTTTTTCCTCCAAGTGAACTGCCGGTATCAAAATGAATCACTGCCAAGGCCTTCAAACGAAACATCAAAAATCAAACATCTGATGTGTTCATATGTGTTCTAACCACTGCTAGCTTCAAGGCATCTGCCCGGCAGCTACGTCAAAATCAAGATTCAGGCATTCTGGCCAAACTTCTATGCGCAAATATTGGAGGAATGACGGTCTTGCACAACAAGTACACTTTCGGTTTCACGGGCAAACACTTGGCAGGCGATGCAGTGTAGTCAACCTGGCAAAAGCACTCTTCCAGAAATTCAAAATAACAAGAGAAAAAATAGCATCCGACAGCTTGGCAGACTATGCGCCTCCCAAACCACTGCAGCTTTGCCATTGCCACGAGGTAGCTTCTGAAAATCCCCGGAAAAAACAGTGCCCAACACTGCCCTCCTCATGTTCTCACGTTGGGTGTCCGCATCGAGTGGGGTGGGTTTGTAAACGCAAGTCTTTTTGGAAGAAGGCCGGGTGATGTCCCACCTTGCATCACATCAGCAAAAATGGATGCTGAAAAAACAAGGAGCACAAGGACACACATACCACAAGGAACAAAATGTCATCTGCGCCTGAAGGAAACAGGTGTGGGTTCGGCCCCTTCCTCAGAATGTAACTCACATGACATGAAAAAACATCAAACATCGCAGCTGGGAGATTGTTGTTGACAGGAATCAGGAATGAAGGAAAGAAACATCTTCAGAAATTGATGTTGGACACAAATGAGATTCCATGACGTCCCCCACTCAGCCAAGCAGCTGCCGCGGGATGCATCTTGGCAACCGCAACGTGAAATTCGATATCTACATCAGCAAGGCCCTGCTCCACTGCAAGCTTCTTCAGAAAGGCGCATAGAGCCATAGGTTCCTTGTTGTAAGCCAGGATGTCAAGGTCAGACTTCAGAATGAAAGGGAGTCCACTCGGTAGCACTTCATCACCTCAAAACACAAAGGGAAACTGCGACACACTCACAGTAAGTAGCATGTTGATGGATGAATTATGTTTGAGCAACTTCAGTGTGCATCTTTAGCGCGCAACTCCAGTCTTTTGGCTGCCACACTCAATGGTCACAATACGCTACATAATCATTCACCCCCTGGTCCAACTGCAGCATTGCGGACTACATGTGTAGCATACTATCTGCCCACCATCAATTTCTGTGTATCATATGTGCCATGTCAATCAATCCTCACTGCCTGTGCTCGAAAATCCATCTGTTATGTCTACCATCACACCAGACTCTCGACCAAGGCGCTTTGTGTAGCTTTTGAACACTTGTATGACAGATCATGATTAATGAATCATCAAGGAGTCAATCTCTAAAGAACTAGCCTCTCAAACAACATCAAAGTGGCGGAATTAAATTTCAAGTTGCATTCAATTGTTCCAAAAAAAATCACGTTAAAAAATTAAATTTCAAGCGGCGGTCCAAACCCGGAAATCTGCACAGAAAGAATAACCTCAAAATCCTAGAGTGTTTGTTGTGACAGGTGGAACACTGTATCATGCTAGGCACAGTCCACAACATTGGCGAATTGACCGGTTCCGAATCCAAATAGTTCTCCGGCAGTCACTTCCATGTCCTCTTCCGTGGGGTTGAGCAGCCAAATCTGGTGATTCTTGCACACCACCACAGTAGGTTTGCCTTGCCGTCCTGGAACCACGCCCAACCTGGCACAGAAAACCCCAAACTAGGCAATGATCTCACAAGGTCAAATGAAAACCTGTGTGATTCAATGTTTATTGGAATTCAAAAGCAACAATTTGGGCAAACAGCCTGTCAGTTGCAGCTGGACATTCACCAATCGGAACCCAAGCCAGCTGCAGCTCTCGAGTCACGTTCACGGGCTTCGCACCGTCATCCACGGAAAAATCACATTGACCTGACGCCCTGCTCTCCGTTGCCCTCGTTGTGGTAGTGGTTGCTCCGAACGCACTAAAAGCCGTCTCAAAATCTTCTTTCATCTTTTTGACAACCTCCACCTCTGGGGCACCTTCATTGAAGCGAGCCAACAGCACGTCCAATGGAAACACTGGGCGGTCATTCTGCATCGCGATGATCTCCAATCCCAAGCTCTGTGCATCAAGCCTCCTCTGTGTTGGCGGTCGTGTGCTCGGCGGTGACAAATTGGAATCTGAATCCCACTTGTTGTACACCTGGCTTTCAAAAGCAGCATTGAGGTCTGCCAGGTACTTCTCGCGAACAATGCCAAAGTACTTGATGGGATTGGCCACACCGTTCAGGAGTCTCTGCAAGCAAGCACGGCCAAATTCGCACTGCCTGACACGTGTCTGCTGCAACAAAGGAACTACAATATAAGCCCCATGGAAACTCTTGACAAATCAATGTCATTCTTCGAATTCTCATGAATGGGCCCCAGGCCTGTTTGGCAAAACGTCAAACCACACTACACGATCTCTGTCGGTGATCTGATCCATGGAGATGATTGTGTCCAGCATCTTTCTGTAGCACAGGATGCCCTTCCTGAACCAGTGCCAAATTACGAAAGCATTGACAGGATTTTTTGCTGAAAGCTTTCAACATGCTACCCATGAAGGTTTAACTGACCTGGGAGAAAACACATATCCCACAAATCAATTCTCACTTTCTACGAATTAAAAGAAACAGAAAGTTGTTTTGAGGACTTGTCTGGCAACCTATTCTCAACAAGCGACGGACCACCTTTTGACCCAGCACAATGACCTTACACCATGATGTTTGTCTCTTTATATGCCAATCTAAGTCCGTGACTAGCTACACATGATTCTTGATTTGCAGCTTCATTCAACACAAGTCTGACATCTTTGTTTTCTTACTCTGAACTGTTCAGTTTCTACCCGCAAACAATCAAACATTTGTTCAACTGAATCACACAAATAACGACCAAACATTGGACACACAATCGAAAACAATAAACACACCTGAACAAAATTAGAAAACATTACAAACGACCAAGTCTCTGCTCCACACGCGCGGCCGCTCCTGGTCGCTGCGCTTCTGGGTCGAAGCCAATGAAATCCTGGACGCGGATCAATTCACAAGGCCCGACGCGGCCTTCTGCGACAGCGTCGCTGTTCAGCCAAGGGGAGGATTGCACAAAGCTTTTGTGAACAGCGAGGCGGGCAGCTTGGGACATTGGACGCCCATCACGGGCTCCATCTGGTTTCTTGAAAAGGATAGCCACCTCGTTCTTGGTGTTGATCCCCATCTTGAGCATGGCATCTTCAATGGACCTCCTGTGGCGAATTAACGTAGCTTCTTGAGTCTGATCATGATGGACTGGAAGCATGATCCAACCACAGTGAGAAGATGCCATTGCCAGCACTTGCCCAAGCATGTTGTTGCAATTCTTGACCAACTCGGCATTGGCTGGAAAAACTGAAGCATCAATCAAAGCCACAACGTACCTGATAGCACAATTGTTTTAAATATTTGCATCAAAATACACAAAACACATCTACTAGAAACGTGGCCATTTTTCTTGATACCAAATAGGCTAATGGGGCGACCCGAAAATTTCGTTTCTCTAGTCAAACATTCACTGTGATTTGGAAGAAGTGTTCTAGTCAAACATTCACTGTCGGTTTCCATTGACAAGTGGCACTGTTCCAGGAATCCCACGCATGGGTTCCAAGAACTGGAGGAAACTTGACAGGCCCTGAGACCCAACCTCTTCATCAGGAAATGAAACCAGCTTGCAATTCTCTTCCAAATACTTCTGCGCATAAGCACGTCCCTTCCTTGGTCAAAAATTGACCCAAAAACCAAAGGAACACGAGTTCATCGCCATCCACAAACCCAAACTTTTCCACCAAAATCTTGAAACATTAAAACAAATATCATGTTCAAGACAAGCCCAAGGTGCAGCTGACGGTCACGAAGGTATTTGACATCAAGCTGGTGTTCCTTGTTCTGCTCGTCCTGTCCTGGCAAGCTAGCCTTGAGCAAGTCGATGTCATGATCAACCAGCTCTTTGATCTGCTTCAGGTTGACTTCAGCAACTTGCTTTTGCAAAGCAAGGGCCTTGGCTTCCCTTGCTTCCAAGCGCCCCTTCTCGATATCCAGCGCAAAGTTCCTGACACAAATTACAGATTTAAGGGGCATCAACCTTAATGACCCAAACACGTCCAAACACAAGTGTAACACAGATTTGAAAACCCCCAACCTGAAGCCTTGCACAGTCTTGATATCGGCAGTGGCAGGAACTTGTGACTCCAACGCGGCCACCAAATAGTTGTCCAAGAAACCAGACATGAACTGGGACTTCAGTGTGTTCTGCATGTCTGCGAAACCTCCGCTCGGGGCCATCTGCTCCAGCTTCTGCAGGAAGAATAGGAATGCTCCACACGACAAATGCAATTTCACAGCATCTTTGTAGAGCAAGGGGGCACGCAACTGGTCTGTAGCGCTATCGAACCTGTCGATGATTCTGTCAACGAAGAGGTTTGCCTGGCAACAAGCAAACACAAACCTCCATCGCATGATAGAAAAAAACTGTAAGGCTTTTTACATCAAAAAGATTATGTTGCAGGCATGGTGCCACATTTGCACGCGCACTTGTGTTTGTCATTTCCTCTGACCAGCTTTCAGTTGATCCAGATGCTGATGTCCACCCCAAGTCAAAGCAGCCTTTTCCAATGACATCATGACTGAGCAGTTTGGACATGCCACGGGTCTTCACAGCTGCTTCAAGGCGATCACGAATGGCTTCAGGCACTTTGCAAAGCAAAGAGTACACAGCTTGGCTTTCCTTGGGACCAATCGAAAAAGCTCGCGCCAATCCAGTTGCACTGGACCACTCCTGCAACCAGCCCAAAACCAGAATACATTTGCAAAAAAACAAATTCTCAAATATAAACATATACATATATTATATAAATATATCAACACTTGGATTGCCAAGACAGAACGTTCATCCTTTTTGGATGGTTTGAAACGGGTGTACCAAACTCCAGCTGGGGGGGGGGGGCAAAGGGTTTGGGTACCCCATTTTAGTTCACTAAAAAATTTGAATCTTTCAATCCTTGGGGTTCGGCTGGGTAAGCAATGAATATAAATGGATATAACGCAACATAATATAATATAAAATCATGTAATATAGCTTGAAAGTAATTTAGTATGAAAAAATATCAAAGATATTTTTGAGTATAGTCATATATATGTATAGATGTATATGTATACTCATTCACATCGAAGTAGGATGCACACACACACATGAAATTCACGCGCTCCTTCATGTGTGATTCATATCCACCACATCCAGCTTTCTTGAGGATCCGAAACTGCCTCAAAAAATTGAAGGCATGCGGCGCCTTCCTGGTCCGTTCGTTCACCATCGCTGCTCCTCACATCCGCCCAGCAAATGCACCGTATACCAACTCTCACCTGAAACAACACACGACATGAAATGAAGTGAACTTCTCTCCTCGATTCGCCATGACTTGTGAGCGAACATCAGTGAAGGCTGCGAAGTTGACATGAATGGTTCCAAAGGATGCCTCAGCTGAAAAGCAACGCCATGGAAACACGATGGCCGAATGTCTGAACATGTATGAGAACATAACTCCAACAACTCCCCATATCAAACAGCATGCAACTGGTGAATAAACTACGTCATCCGCCGTTGGGCCCAAGCACACAAATCGCCTGCGGAACTTCTGACTCAAGCTGTAGTGTTCTGATAGCATCAAGGACGATGAGCAACAGTGAGCACCGTTTGTATCCCTTGGTGTAGCCAACACTGAACGGCCTGAGGAGGTTTGGAGCCTCACCCAACGGCCTACACTCCTTGTACTCTGCCTCAAGAAACTCGGGTGGAACCGCTGTGCACTGCACCTTCGAGACATCGACGTCATTTGGGTCCGATCGAAACCTAGAGCTTTCAGCAAAATAGCAAGAATCACGATTAACATCCCACACGCAAGTGCCATTGAAACCTGGATTGTTCAGCACATCCAAGCAGCAAAATAGCAAGAATCACGATTAACATCCCACACGCAAGTGCCATTGAAACCTGGATTGTTCAGCACATCCAAGCAACCCTTCCAAGCAAAAAAGCTCTATGAGCAACTCCGCCTGCTCCGGGTCGATCATGGCAGAAATGCCAAAATCCGACCTCCAAGAACATTGCCAGGGGCGGATTTCTCCGGAGCCCTTCATCTCAGTCAAGTAGGTTCTCCTGGCGAACAAACCTTGAGAAAATGGAAAAGACAACATAGAACTTCTGTCCTTCCATTGGGTGGCGCGAATTGATCGATCCAGGTGGCAAAATTGATCTTTGAATCCTGGCCCAAACGAATTAAAACGAACTGAAGTTTCGTAGGAAGGCTGGCTCCTGGCCTCATCAGGGTATTTTGCTGACAAGAAATCAGACACACCGCCCTTTGGAAGCACCTCTTCACGAAACCTCACAGTGCCCC
Organism: Symbiodinium kawagutii; assembly: GCA_009767595.1. Classification (NCBI taxonomy): domain Eukaryota; class Dinophyceae; order Suessiales; family Symbiodiniaceae; genus Symbiodinium; species Symbiodinium kawagutii. The sequence continues at coordinate 249,508 of VSDK01005793.1, forward strand.
AGGGCAAAGTCATTAACCAAAACACAAGCCATCAATGGCTTCAATTTTGACCATACAGGCATATACAATGAATATACCCAATGGAACATTCAAACTCGAATAGCCGAGTTGCCGCTGAAGGATCCGAGCCAAAAAATCGGGCTTGCTTTCATCTGCAAGCGCCTTCGTGTTGCCTGTGGCATTGGTTTTGCCCTTCTTCGAAGCACTTTCGCCGCCGGTTGATTTACGCTTAGGCGCCATCCCTAGGAGTTGGACTGCGCACACAATCTGCTGAGCACTGAGTCTGAGATGAGACACAGATTGGGTTGGCTTTCCTTCTGCACAACTTGCATAACGCAAATCAAACCCCACCATGGCCACTAACAAAAACCCTAAAAGAATATTTAAGCAACTCTACATTTCAGATCCTTTTTAGATTGATCAAATCTAGGATTGCAATACTGCAATCATAAAAACGACGTTTACCAGCTTCCATGATTTGCCTGCGAAATCAAATAGATATGAAACACGCACTCTGAAGCAAAATTGGATTTATCAAACCTTTGCCCCACTTGTTTTCCCGAAAAATCTACGAAATCCGATTGTCCGACAAAGCAACCAAAAATAACAAAGTTCCACCCATGGGTCTCCCTGGAAACGGTCGGATTCATGACAGATTCGACCACTTGCCTGTTTTGTGAAACGGTCGGATTCACCAACGATTCGACCACTTGTCGGTTTTCTTAAACGGTCGGATTCGTCACTGATTCGACCACTTGTCGTGAAACGGTCGGATTCACCACAGATTCGACCGCTTTTCGGTTTCAGAAACTGTTTGATGTACCACAAGTTAATCTGAACACAATCTTAAATCTCACAATGTCAAACCACAAAACAAATTTTCATGTCGAAGTGGTCGAATCTAGGGCAGGATTCGACCAACTGGTCCAAATGGATTCTGGATCCGACCAAGTCGCGGCCCCAAATTTTTGGCAATGGGTTTGGTCGAATCCGGGGCCGGATTGGACCACTTTCAATTCAGTGTCAAGTTTTGGGTGGTATCAAAAAAAATTATGTCATTCATTTCAACATGGAACTTTTGGTTTTGGACGGATCCTGCCTCGGATTCGACCTAAAATGGTAACCCCAAAAGCAATCCAAACCCTGGACCAATCCAGCCAATGAAACACAACACATTGAAACTGGGACTGTAGGAACTACGCTGCCGCACCCAAATTTCTAAACTGCCGAAACGTTTAGGGTTTAGCTAACGCTTTTTATTGATGTTACTTGGCTAAATTCGAGCAGAATCATCGGCTTGGATTGGACTTGCCTTTTCCACCCCCTTTCCCTTTGGAAGGCTGGGATTTTGCGTGCGCACCTTGGGCTAAAATTTCCGCGCGGCTCCAAGGAACCCCCTTGGCCCACATTCTGGCAGCTGTTTGCATAACAGCTTTCTCATGGTACCGTTTGGCTCCTTGTTTGTGATTGTCAGCAGGCCGGATCCTAGGGGTCCAGCAACAGAACAGCAAGGCATCATGTGTGATGGAAAAGTAACATTACAAGTCCTTGAAACCAGCATCCACAAATGATTTTATTCATCAACTTTGAAGGAACAGGCTGGTGGATATCACTCCTAAGAACGGCATGTCCATGCTGTCTCCGAATCAAACGGTCATTCTTAATTTGGAAGAATCTGAGCAGTCAGGAATCTGGATGTTGGCGAGGGTAGCTGGACTCAAGCGATACCAGTCTACCCTTTCAAAGCACTCAAGGTGGTTTGGAACAATGGAACCGCCCCGAAAAAGAAAAAGGATGAACTGAAGTCGGTTGCAAAAGACAAAAGTAACTGGGTCTCAATTCAGAGTCCTGCTTGTGAAAATCAATGAGTTCAAATCGGGTGAGCTTCAAGATGACACTATTGACTTGTGAGTCAATCTACTGTTTGACATTCCTTGCGCCTGCCTATACTTGGATCATGTTAAATCTTTCCACTTGCTTTTGAACAGCTAAATAGACGTAAAGTCTCTACCTATTTGCCCCCCCCCCCCGGCTCGATATACAACAAGTTGTAGATGCACAATCTGTGATTATCAAAGGTGGAAAACATGCCAGTGTGTGTTCGGCTCTCCCATACCACACTCACGTCAAAACACCATTTGGCACGAGATACGAAAGATGATTGGGCGGAATCTGGAACGACATTGTCCCAGACAATGCAGGTTTCCAAATACGCTCACCGGGCCGACCACGGCACAATCGGCACCTCGAAAAAAACACAATCAGGAAACAAGTGGAAATTCTCGACACATGGATTTCTTCAACAATCAAAATGAAATCCACACACACATTGACATACCCACTTGAACAACCACACTGACTGCAGCCAGTGGGCGCGCTAACATCCAACAACGGTTTCAGTGGTAAGCTGTCAGTGATCCAGGATTCCAAATAAGTCGCAGCCCTGGTCAAATTGAACTCAGGAAGCTTCAGCAACGGGATGTACTTCTTGATGTGATCAATGTACTGGTCGTTGATCGGGTTCTTCTCCGCCACCACTGGCACACAGCGCGTTGAACAAACAAAGCAATTCCAATTTGTTGTGCGTTTGGTTTGTGAATTCGGAATGTGTAATGATTTTTGGTCAATGCCCCTTTGTTGCCAACACTTGTTTGGGTATTTTTTCTTTCAAGTTTCTTGCGTGATTTGAAATCATATCAGCATGGCCTGATGGTAGACCAACTGGAAGGCGCTGCAAGGCCCAAAGTCGAGGCAAGAAAACAAATGCACGCGAATAATGCGGCTGGTGCATCCACTGCTTGCACCTCAGAAGCATCAACCATGCGTGCAAACACGACAATCACGTGGACCTCATATCTATCTAGAAAAAATACCTATTTCCGTTTTTTGGCGCAAAATTTCATTACAGTTAGCCATCAAAAACCGAACAGAAATCCGTGAAACAGATTGAGAAGCTGCAAGTTTGAAACACCTTTTCAACATGTGTTGGAACTTAAACTAGAACATTTCTGCACGCAAACTAAGCCTCAAGCATCAGAATGACGTCGTGCGGATGCTCATCAATCTTCCAGAACCGCTCATCAATTGTCAAGTCCCTCTCGTGTCCTGCTCCATGGGCACAGCAAACCCACATTGGGCTTCCAAAGGACACTTCAATTTAGCTGCCATGGCTGACTTTTTGAAAACGTGTTGGCAACCCCAAAAAGAGGTTGCAAAATCACACAGTTCACGCGCCATGGATGACAACAAACATTACACATCATGAGGCAAGGCAACAAAAAACACGACAAAAGGTTGTCACTCAATTGCCAAGCCTAAATCACATCGTCGCACGAGGCGCAGCTCGTGTGGAGCTCCAGGCCCACCGATCCCTCGCAACTGAACTGGAATTGCACCAATGAGCCACCCGCGCCTGGCAGGCTACCAAGCCTATTTTCACTTTGACACAATAAGTCAGGACAGCATAAACACAGCCCGCAACTGGCAACCATCATCTAATCTGAACACCTTCCAAACACACAGTATACGGCCCTAACTAAATATGACAAAAAGCAAATCACAAAACGCCAAACGCCAAAAACTGCCAAGGTTCCAATCAAGCGTTTGGTCAAGCTTGTAGCAGTGCCGGGAGGGTTCGTGCGGCCTGCTCAGTTGCTTCAAGAACTCGTTGATGGACTGCACCACATCATCCGATGTTTGAGCCACAGCTAGTTTTCGTCGTATCCAGTCAGCACATTGTCCGAAAATCTGATCCAGATCCTCATGACTATGGCCGCTCCGCAAAAATGCGAAGCGGCCCTCCTTGATGACATTGTCTGACACCATGGCTGCCATCCACCTCAATGAAATTCCATTCTTTATCTCTCTGCTTGTGTTGTCTGCTTGAACGCAGACAACACCCTCTGCCAAAGGAAAACCAGCATCTCTGAGCTCCGTCAAACTGTGGGACAGCACCTCTACGGAGGTGTTCGAATCTTTTCTCAGATTCGGTTCTGAAACGAAGAAATTCAGACCCCAGCCGTGAATCAATGCTGCACATACATGTAAACGTGGACGGTTCATGCTGTCGTACTGCTTGGCCTTGAGCACGCTGCTTCTGGGAACAGCAAACTTCCCCTGGTCCATCCCGTCCGCCATTATGACCACTTCCAACCCTCTGCTTCTGGAGCGGCCTCTGCTACTCCAGTAGCAGACCCTGTCAGAAAATTGTTGTTGGTGGT
>VSDK01005793.1:253760-265625 GCA_009767595.1 Symbiodinium kawagutii
GCAGTTCCTGCTGCATTCGACGAGCGTTGAGATGATGTCCAAGTCTGGAAATGAGATACTTGTGCTTGGTGCACTCAGTGCACACAGCATGGGAGCTGTGCGTCCGAAACCGCATGAAGCTGTAGTGGCTCGCCCATGCCTTGGCTCTGAAAAATTCAAAACAAAATTTGGACGTATTTGCACCATCATCATCGTGACATGGAGCTGGGAAGTTGAGCGCCCCCCCCCAAAAAAAAAATGCAATCAAAATTACGCCATGCAAAAGTCAAGGGCGCCCTCCAAAATGTTGGGAATGACGCCACCCGATCACTGCCTGCCATTTGCTTGTATTGCACCCAGTATTCCTTGATAGTCCCCGGGGGCAGCCAACGAATCTCACATCCAGCAGCAGTTGTTTTAAAGGGGCACACTTCAACTCCGCGTTTATGCTTCTTGGCCTTGCTGATCTTCTCATCGGGCTGGATGGCCAAATCAAACACTTTGCTATATGGGTCGACATCATCTGAATCATCTGGTCTCTCACCATCTGGAAGTTCGAATGTGGCGTCTCGAACATCTGGCAGGCTTTCTGCCACAGAGCTATACACCTTCTCTAAAAATGACAGGACACCAGAAAGCAGTTCACCATTCTTGTCAGTGATGAATTTTCCTCTGCGAAGATATCTCTTGTCTACAGGAGCCGCGTGAGAGCCCTCAGCAACTGCAGTCCGGATCCTGCCAAAGCGACCACTGCCTCAGACTGCCAAACTCAAACCAAATACAAATTTGTAAACATTCAATTTCACACGTCACACCCACTCGGACATCACTCAACAAAGCCAAGCTACCCAATCCATGCAGCCGTTTGAAACAACGCAAGCAAACCTTCTCGTCCAAGAACTCCCAGCGTGTCCGCTTGCCAGTGTCACCACTGCCATCCAGAATTGCCTTGCACTTTTCGAAAACCTGATAGAACTCAAATGTTGGCAAATGTCAATGGACGATCTGATTGAACAAAAACAATTTTTGGGGTCAAACAAATACTTTCTGAATTCAATCCGAAATTCTACAGTGTCTTGGTCCGTCTTGTGTAAAGCGACCCAGTGGTTCCTAAAGCTGATGAGTTTCTGCAAGCCAGCTTTGGTGCGAAAGGGTGCCCGGCAATGAAGCTTGCAATCCTTGGACAACATCACTTGCACCTGTACAAGTTCGTTTGCCTTTGGCCGCTTTTTCTTCAAACGTGGTCGGCGGCGTCGCCGGCTCTTCTGTTTTTGCAGCCATTCGTTATCTTTTTCTTTATCTTCTAAATCAGAATCACTCAGATCTGTCACTGGCGCAATCATCGGCTCCATGACTCAGCAAATAAGGATTGCTGGAAAAGTTGCCCTTGAAAAAACTATTTCAATTTGAAAATTTGACTTGACCACAAAGATATTGATTCACCATGCAACCAAACATTTTCCTGGACCCATGTTGTTCTTTGGTTGCCAAACAGCGCTGCATGGGCCAAAGCAAACGTCACAGAACCCAGTGTGCACAAAAGTAGCAAATTCTTCAAAACAAGTTGGGCTCAGTGATGCGCCCATATTTCTCTAATGAAATATATGCATCGCTGCTACTTTGATTCAAACGATCAATGCGAAATTGGCTGCTGCTACTTTGATTCCCATCTTTCTGAACTGCTGCAATTGCTTGCAAACATTCTGAATTTGGCCTTCACATCCACAAAAACCGTTTCAAAAAAAACGGTTCTCCCGGGAAGTATGTTGTTGAATATGTGAACACTTTTGTTTTTAGAATGATTGGTTGATTTCGGCCTCAAACATCACTTATTGCTCCTGTACAGTCGCAAAAGAATGTCTCCTGCGAGCTCGCCGCATGGAGGAACCACAATGTTCCCCAAAAGATGCATCCTCTCATTGTAGTCCGGCTCATCAGCCAAACTCGGAAGCAACCAGGTGTGCACAGGTAGCTGGTAATGCTCGTTGAAGGTCTGCTGAAAAAAGTGGTCCAAAGGGCGCAGCTTGATCCCCTGAAAGGCAAACAACAAACCACATAATAAATCAAAATACTTGCCTATCAGAAATAAGGAGGGAAAAAAATGAAAAAATGAAATAAGTGCACAAGGAGAGACATAATGATATGAATTGCGCGGTTATCACATCATGGCTTTGAATTGTAATTTGAGTCTGTCTGACATGAACCCTGCAACAACTCAGAAACTGACACGCAGCATCATGAAATCAATCAACATCACTACACTTTGGCAACCTGTCCTCAAACAGCTCCGTTCCCTTCATCACGGCCCAGAAAAATACACGGCGTCTCTGGGACTCAGCAGCGCAAAGCATCAGGCACGATGCGCCAAATCAAAGTAAAAGACACACACTCACAAGAATGGGCAGGATGATTGATAATTCATCAAGGTTGATAGGATCATAAGACTCAGACTGCCAGGCCTACATTTTGCAGGGCAACAGAACTCCAGTACAGCGTCAGCTTGCGTTTGTTGGATTCCTCAGAAGCATCCACACATCATCAAACTGCTAAAACTGGTAAACACAAGCACTTTCACATGCTCTGGTCACATTCAATGTTTCAGTGAATGAATCTGCCTGGATCAGAAACCACATGAGCTTTTTCATGTTTTTCTTTCGGCTCAGGATGGCCTTGACATTCTCAAAGTACATCAGTTGCCTGCGATCAAACAAAAAACAGCATGTTCAAAAATTCAGCTGACATCTCATGTTAGGAGTTGACATCTTCAAAGTTTCAGTCACGTCATGTCACGTCATGTCATCACAATACAAAATGGGTTTGACATCTTCAGCCTTCTGCTTTCAGGCAGGCAGTCGTAAATCCGGAAGCAATGCACCAGTAGGTGGGTGCGCTTGTCATTCAAGCCTTCCTGGTAGCCACCGGATGAGATGCCCTGGCCACAAGGAAAAAAGGCAGCAAGTGGCAACAGCAAAACATCTCAGACAGCAAACAAACAAACGACACAACTTGGCGCATCAAGTTCAATGTCCACTGTCCACCTCACTGGTTTCAACTCATGCCAGGTTTGCCTGACATGGGAACCCCCCCCCACACCCAACCGCGTCGGTTTGGGGAGAAGGCACAAATGTGGTCACGTCCGACCATATATTGGCTTGGGGGAGTAGTCCCTCACTCATCCTGCACTTCAAAATCTTCTGCGCATACTTGTCAATTTCGACCTGACGTGTCAAAAATTCAGTACTATTTCTCCAAACGACTTTTGACAATTAACTGAGGGTTCTACGAAGTCCGTGCTCCGGAAAAACCTCAAACCCAGCTGAGAATTGGAAACAAAGTCTGCATTGATCAGGACCTGCTCACAAAGCCAAAGGCAGTTGTTGATAAACGACTGACAGCCCGCCAAGAATGCAAGCAGCCACTCACAGATCATCACTTTTTTCTGCACATCGATCCAGAAACATATTGGGTTTCTAGGTGAAAACTGCTCTGGGCACAAAGGCACGCTGGAAACAAAGTCGCAGCACAAATTTCACCCGACACTATGATGCTGAATTTCTTGCCAATCTCGAATCACCCAACTCCAAATCCACCTGAGCAAAGCAAGCACAAGCAAGCCTTTCGCACAAATTCACGATTATCGTGCCAGTCAGTCTGTCCATTCAATTAAGACTTTGTCCTAATCGAAACCAAGAAACTCCTTCCCATGCCACTTTGTCATGACCGTCGACCCACGCTCGATCCTACGAAAAACGGTGAGCAGCCCCAGTTCACACAAACAATTGCAATAATTGCCCAATGGCTATCAAACTTCTGTGTAGTCATTTGTAATCCAACGTCATTCAGCTCGCTCTTACTCTTCCCAGGCTATATTCTTGACTTATTTGACTGCATCAGTCTGGTGTAAAAATTGCCATAACTTTTTCTATGTTTCCTTTCGCTTACTTACATTATAATGCGCCAATCTGTTTTGTTTACAAGCCTGCTGCATCGTCTATCTATTGAACTTATCCATTCTTGATCTCATCTTATCTTTCCGTATCTCTATCTACCACCCATGGCCCATCTATTTGTCCACCTACCTACATATTTTTCTCTCTTTCTGCCCCATCCTATCCTATCCTACGCTATCCTATATTCTCCTCCTGCCCTGCGGTTTATTGTCCTTCTATCCCGCTATCAATGTAGTTGCGATTTACCTATTTATCTATTTGTCTATGTGTCTATTTATCTACCTATCTACCTATCTATTGATCACTCTATCTATTGTTCTATTTATCTATCTCTCTACCTCTATCGATTTGTGCGCTTGTTGGTCATCTGCAATTTACCCTTCTTATCTCATCTACCTACCTATCTTCCTATCTTTCTACCTATCTATCTATCTATCCGTCTATCTACTCTCTCGACTGCTATCTTCTTCCTTTTTTTGTTTATCCATCTGTTCATTCATCTGCGCAGCCATCCATCCATCAATCCATCCACCCAACCATCCATCCATCCATCCAACCATCCATCCATCCATCCAACCATCCATCCAACCATCCATCCATCCATCCATCCATCCATGCATTCCATCCATCCATCCAGCCAGCCAGCCATCCATCCATCCATCCCTGCATCCATCCATGGCATGTATTCTTCTTGTCTTGCATTCCACGCGCGAGCTTTCTGCCTACAAGTCTGTCTCCCTATTTATCTTGCCTATCTTTTTGTCTGCCTATCTATCTACCTTTCCATCTGTCTATCTGATTTTCTTTCTTATTGTAATTTTTCTTTCTTGCTTTCTGTCTTTCTTACTTTCTTTTTTACGCTCCTTATTTGCTTCTTTCCTTCTTTTCTTTTTGCTGCTGGTCTATCTATCTTGTTATTTATCTATCCATCCATCTGGCTTTCTTTCTTTCCATCTATCCATCTATCTATCTCTATCTATCTTTTTTCAAACTGTCTATCTGTGTATCTATTCATCCGTTTCTCTACCTACCTACCTACCTACCTACCTACCTATCTATCTATCTATCTAGCTAGCTGTCCCCCTGTCTAACTACCGACCGATCTTTCTATTTACTTATTTATCTATCTATCGTTCTAATTCTTCATCTACGTCTATCCCAACCCCTATCTGTCGATCTATCTTCCTAGTTATCTATCTATTTTTCCATCGATCTGTTTGTCTACTTATCCATCTTGATCTATGCCATTTTTTCTACCCTTTCCTATCTGATTATCTACCTCAATCTATGTCGATCTGAATATCTGCTTATCCATCCATTCATGAATTTATCTTTTAATCTATCTACCGTACCTATCGATCTATCTACCTATCTATGACCTCCATGTGTTTACTTCATCTATCTATTATTTATCTCTCCATAAACTGATTAACGGCCCGGCTGTTGATTGATCTGCCCCTCATTTGTTGCAGCAACATGCACAATCTTAAACTTTTGTTTTTTAGGATGACTGCAACAAAAATTCTGCAACACGTCATCACATTTAATGGCCACCCTGCGGGGCTTGTAAACTTTCTACAACACATTGAAAACTGTTGACATGTTCTTAGAACGGTACAGAACAACTAGGAAAACAAACAACACAGCAACTGTATGGCAGAACGCAATGGAACGTCTACGGACCAGTAGGCGCACGAGCACAAAAAGGACAAAAATCAAAAGAGAAATCGATTTGAAATAAATCAAATACACAACTACGGCTGGGGCTATTGATTTTTGCCCGCTCGCAAGCAAATAAGGTTGACACAGGGTAGGAAAATAAACAAGTGGACAAGTATAGACTAGAAGACACACATACGACACCACATGAAAACAATCAACCTGACAAACACGACCAGGTGGTTGATAGTAGGTGAGAAAAAGAAACAAACCGGCAAAAAATGGCAACATGTCTCAGCAACTGGAACACAAACAACTGTCAAACGAGGCTGGCAAGCGGGGAAGCACACAGCCCATGCAGAGAATGCATACGCACAGAAAGGGCAAAGCAAATCATCAGAAGTAAACATGGTTTTGCTAATTGCCTCCTGCTAGAGCTTGATGGGCAGGCAGGTAGTAGGTGGACAAAGCAAGTAGATAGTACATAAAAGTATATACGATAAACGCTTACGCTTACAAACCCTAGTCCCAAGCAGGACCCAAGCAAGTGCGTGAACAAGGAGATGTGAGGGCTGGGTAAGCACCATAAAAGGACTCAACGTAATGATCATGCCTTTCAAAATTGGCGGCACAACACTTGGCTCAGATCTAAAAAAAATGTCTTGTCGTTTTCGTTTGCCTGTTGGGTTCCCATTGGAAGAAATCCATTCTGGGTGGCATGACACTGAGAAGAATGCAAACAACAACCAACATTGGATGGCATTGGAAAAAACGCGATCAACAAACAATGTGATTGGCATTGCACACCCAGGCCTCACTTGGTTCACACCAATGGTTTTCACGACTCCCAAGTTTGACCAATCTCGTTGGTCTCTTTCATCAGATCTTGGACGCTTGGCAATTGACCTGCCAAACGACGAATCAAAGATGCACTAGAACATAATCGTGACAGAACAGCTTGGAAATTTGTTTGGCGAAATCAATAAAATTCAAACTTTTAGGCAATCCACTTTAAATTGGTGGCCTTTGCTCATCTTCAGCTGCAGTAGCCATTGCTGACAAGGGTTGGAGTCCGGTTGGAGAAAGTGCTTGTGTTCAAAATGCGTGCACACACAACTCATTTTTCTTGGCAAAGAACGGCACTGTGTGTTTGGTGTGGAAAAGCTGAAAAGCTGTCACTGTTCTTGCTTTTTGTCACCATCTCGGGCCACGCAGCAAAAACAAAATGACACGATGTCCAACACACACATACACACACAACAACTCTTCCAATCTCTGGCACACTGCAAGCTGGGAAGGTTTGCAAGCAGCTGAGCTCCGAGCCTGGCCATGGCCAACTCCAAAGCGCCACATCCAGAAAACAAGGACACCACGGGCAGCTTGTGGCTTCCCTGGCAGACTGACAAACCCTGAAGACATGTTGAGAAACAATTGTTGATTCAAATCACAGTTCAATGCGCAATTCATTTGTTCACTGAATGATCGAATGATCATGAGAGTGTGTGACCAGGCCTCACGCCTGGCCTCTGGAAAGACTCGGTCAAAGCGCTCCAAGTCAATCTTTCCCATCTCACTGCTCGTCCAATGGGTTGGCAATCCAGAAAACCACTCACCGGCCTCTGGACTGATGAAGCGTCCCTGGCTAACCCGAGCATCCTTGCAACTGTCCTGGTACAAGGATGACCAGCGGATTTGGTTAGCCAAGTCCTGGGAGCCAGCGTGCCACGAACTGCTGTGTCAAAAGCTGCTCTAAAATGACGCATTGAGACTCCAACTGCAATGCCGCGATTGGATGGCTCATGCGAAGATCTCACTGTCGCTGAAAAGCACCCTTGGTAAGGGTTTGCTCGGCTTGATACAAATGATTCAATAGCAAAAGGAAATTCACATCAAGATCTGCAATGACAATGTGTGAGGCTGCAGTGAAACATTCTGAGCTAACTGCTAATGGTGCTCCACGACTCGAAGTGCTTGGTCCCTGTAAAAAGTCCTGACTTCAGGACCCTCTTTCTGCCAGGTTTGGGCAACTTGGCGTTTCCAGCCTGAGAAGCATAATACACAAAAACATGTTTCAAAGAAAATATGCTGGCATTGGCGTCATTCCTCTCAGGCCCCAACCTTCTTCGTGACTTTGAGCTTCAACTTCGCTGCTTTGGGAAGTTTCACTGCATACTGCTGCACATCACAACTTCTCTGTTTCATTTTGACTGTGTATCCAAACGCAGGCAACATCTTCCCCTTACTCGACGTGTTCCAGGAAACAACATCCTTTGTGAGGAAACTCCAGGAAATCGGGCCCCTTGCGAGAACACCCTTCTTAGGCACATTGACCGGCAGTGCCTGGAAAGCAGGGGCGCAAGAAATTTTCACACATTTGCACGACGACAAGGCCTTCGGCTTGTCAAACTTTGCCGGTGCAATTGGCTGTTGTTCTGGCCTGGGTCGATAGGGAAATTCAACCACACACACAAAAAAAACTAAAATATAAGGCCCGGACTCGCTGTCCGAAGATAGCTCCGCAACGACCGCGTTCACCGGCATGGTGAAACAGAATTGGATGAACCCACACCCCTTTAGAGCCAAACCTACAGTGACCAAAAATTCTCAAAGCATATAAAGCAGAGTTGTTTCCTTCCACCATCATAATATCCCATTTCTCATGGGGCATTGTGCACAAGCGCCATGCCATGGCACAAACGCAACGCAAATCACGGTGCAATGGGGCCTCCCATTGCCACTTGGCAGCAGGCACCAGCCATAAACCTCATGCGAACACGCTGGACGATGTGCGGTTCGCATCATACAGAAAAAGCAGCAAAAAGTCAACCACACAAGGAGTTTGGTATGCGCCAAGTATGCCACTCACTGAAAAAAAACTCAAGGTTTGTTCGTCCGTTGTGCTGCTGACACACATCTTCAAAAAACCCAAAACGTATCTTGACTCTGAGCCTCTCTCCAAGTGCCAAGCCATTTGGACGACCTAATAAAATAGCAATTCCAATACATAAAGAAAACGGCATCAATCCATATTTTGAATGTCAATGCAAACATTTGTTTGGGTGGAATTGTAGACCATCAATTTGATCACAGCCCGAAAGCGCCCGGTGATTCATTTCTGCATGGAAATCCCAAAAAATCTGGTACTTGCAACTTTCAGCGCGCCTTGATCAACGAAATTCATTTCTCAGGGTGTGAAATGATTCAGCTTCCCATTTTCAATTTCTGATTTAGACACGGCAACAAGACTTGCAATTTGACGTGGCCCCCAGCCAGCAATCTGAAGGCAACCCATGACCCGGCCTCGCTGATTGTGTTCAACCGCGGTGTTCCACGCGGTGATCTTGAAAAGATGACTGCGTGGAACATCACTGTTGGGCGCAAAAAAATGCGGAACCTTGGCCACCAGCTGCGTTAACAATGCCAGTGAAACTGCACACACTTCCATAACAGTCAATTTCAATTCTGAAAGTCTCTCTTCTACTAACATAGGACACTAGGCGCTCTTGGTTTCCCAACAACTTGCCGAGCCATTCCGATCCGAGATGAACGCTAGCAAGTACCTGCCAGAAGTGCCAAAATCATACACAAGTAAACAAAGCCGGAAAAAACAGTGACACAACGAAACAAAGCTGGAAATTCCATGATCTCAATGACCAATTCAGGATCTGGGGTCGTAAGTCACTGGTCCACACAAGCTTGGTCTCTCAGGCCCACACACTGAATCATTTTGTTCGTGCCCCACTGGCATCATTCATGTCTATCAGCGAGATGCAGAACTAAATTTGCATTTTTTGCTTGTTTGTAAATTGTTATTTTCAATTAAACAATGATTTCTTGGATGCACTAGACTAGTTGGTTTTCATCCTGTTTTTATAGCTAGGTGTCAATGTTCCACATCAAGATTCTGGCGGATGTGCCAGGGCTCAGTGTGCAGCATGCTTCACATGAATTCCAAAACCATTCAAACTGCCAATTTGTGTTGGCGGACTGTCAACGTGTGGATGATTTGCGATCGCGTTTGTTTCTTACTTGAGCCGCTGCCAGCCGTTTTGACTGTTATTACTGCAAATGCTTAGCCAATCCAAATACCACCTGCCTGCATGTTTAGCAACCTTTTTTCTGCGCCCCCTCGTGAAAACGGCGGTCTACTGGTCTACTGGAGAGCTGCGATAATGGCGGTTGGGAAACACCACTCCTCAGGCTCCCTCATTGATGTCCCAAACAATTGTGTCATTCACCAACTTCAGGAATCGGAAAATGTCTTGCAGAAAAAGAACTGTTTCATCAATTGTGGCATGCGCAGGACCTTGGTCCTGATCCAAAGCCAACTCTCGGAGAAACATCCAACACTTCCTGATGTCCTTCGCCAGTGGTTCTTGACATGGGAATTGTTCCAACACCATAAAACTGCTTTTGGGTGTGTTTGCATACCACCCCACTTTGCCACATCGAACCAAGCCTCGCTGAACCGAAGCTTCCTCTGGGAAATCGGCATCTTCAATAAACCAGACTGACGTTTGCAAAGCAGCAAAAATTTCGAAAAGCCATGATCTTGGACCCAGCAAATTCAAAAGCAAACTCAGCGTCGCCCGCCCTTGTTCCAACCTCTCCAAAAAAATTGGTTTGTCAGTTTCACTCAGACTTGCGTGCTTGAGAACCCAGCAAACCACAACGCCCACAGCCCATTCTGGCGGCACAGCCATGTGTAAAAACAATTCGCGAGTTTGGGTCTGTCAAAAACTGCGCGGCGACGGCCAAGCGTGATTTCTGTTGTGAAAATGTTCCTTGTGACAACAAATCCATTGAGTGCAAGATTGTGGGGTGAAACAGGGTAACAAACGAGCGAGCACACTATGCAGTTGATAGCAACTTATTCGCCATGTGTATGGGTATGTATTGGTACGTTGCATCTACCTGGCAGCATACCCCTCCACGCGCTACATGCGCAATAACATTTCTTTTCTGACCCCTTGCATGCCCCGAAGACACAATGCGGTGTGTGTCATGATGGTCTGATCTCAAGAAAATATATGTCAAATCAACGTCAAAAGCATTTGGTCTCAAGAAAATATACATCAAATGAATGCCCGATCCATTTCAAATGCATGTAGGTGGGACATGTTTCAGCAATCAGGGCACCAAGTGTGTGCACATGGTTTTCGGTTATTCAACTGTCAAACAAACTCCTTTTGGGAGTTCATGAAATATAGCACACTGGCGCTGACCTGGCAACCCTTCCCGCCCCACCCAAAGCCACTGCGTTAATAAACGGCCGTTCTTTTTTGAAGGCCAGCAAAATCCGGCAAAGTTCCATCATTTTCAATTGGCGCCTGCGATGCTTGTTGCAGCCAGGCAAAGCACACGAACTTTGAACTGAATGGCCAACCCATCACACCATGATGATGCAAGTAGTGGAACCCCACTTCATTCAGGAACCCCAAATCACAAGAAATTTCTTTCAGTCCCAATGCTGGTACTGCTGGTCTTGCCAGGATGATCGGTAAGGTTGAGATCTCGCCGAGTGGTCGGCATAATAGCTGCTTGAGGAAGCCTGACTTGAGCGCTGCCAGGGTGGATACCACTGTTCCTGTTGTTGTTGTTGATGCTGGCTTTGTCTCTCATACTTCCTCTTCTCGCGGCGTTCCATTGCCCCTGCCGAACGAATGCGGAAATTCTTCTGAGGTCTCAAACGGCAGATGGTGAACAATGGACTATGCCACGACTTGTCGCCAATGCGAAGACCAAGGTCCATGTGCTCCAGGAACTTCAAACGTTCCCGAGCATTCAGCACAGTTTCATCATCGCATGCCACCGCGTAGGCGGTATTGTTGTGCTCCTTCTGGATCCTTTCTTCCAAGACAGCTGCTGACTTCCCGTACTGAAGCGAGATGAGGATCATGCAGTCGCAGTCTGCCGAAGGGTCTCCACGCTGGGACTTAAACCATTCCAGTGTTCGTGTAGACGAAACGATCTGGTAGGTGATTCGCTCTCGGTAGGAGGCTCTACCATTCATCTGCTGGAAGATGCGTTCAAGCAAGTCCACGATGATGCAGGTGTGGTAGTCGCTGCCTCTGTTGCCCTTGAAGTTTCGTTGAGCGAATAGGTTCCCGTCTCCGCAGATAAAATCGACTTTGTCTGCCAGGGCGTCAAAGAGCATCAGGGTCAAGTGGCGACATCCCTCTGCATATCGGTCGTGCCACGCTTTCGAATTGATATGAAAGGACATGATGCGGCACTCAGCCAATTCCATCCGCTTAAGAGCCAAGGAATTTCCTCC